>BDJD01001250.1:147533-191975 GCA_002564525.1 Rosa multiflora
CTGTTGAAAGCAGTGAGTTTAAGGAATGGAAAAAGGCCATGGAAGCTGAATTAGAATCCATGAGTCAAAACTCAGTTTGGGAACTTGTCAAACCTGATCCAAACCACAAACCTATAGGGTGTAAATGGGTGTTTAAGACCAAAAGGGATGCAAAGGGTAATATAGAAAGACATAAAGCCAGGTTAGTAGCTAAGGGTTTTACACAAAAAGAGGGTATTGACTAAAAAGAAACTTTTTCCCCAGTTTCCACTAAAGACTCATTTAGGATTATAATGGCTCTTGTAGCACATTATAACATGGAACTACATCAGATGGATGTGAAAACAGCATTTCTGAATGGGGAATTAGATGAAGTCATCTACATGAAACAACCTGAAGGTTTTGAAAAATCTGGAAAAGAAAATCTAGTGTGCAAACTCAAGAAATCGATTTACGGACTTAAACAAGCTTCTAGGCAATGGTATAAGAAGTTTGATTCAGTAATCTCTAAATTTGGTTTCACAGAAAATATTGTAGATGAGTGTGTATACATTAAGACAGTTGGAAATAATTTTATTTTCCTCATACTGTATGTAGATGACATTTTATTGGCTTGCACTAACATGAAGTTACTCAAAGACACAAAAGTCTTCTTATCAAATAATTTTGATATGAAAGACTTGGGTGAAGCATCCTATGTCTTAGGAATTGAGATTCAAAGGGACAGAACACAAGGTGTGCTAGGCTTGTCTCAACACAATTACATTTCCAAAGTGTTGAAAAGATTTGGAATGGAAACTTGTGCTTCTGGTGAAGTTCCCATGTCCAAAGGAGATAAACTTACCAAAGGTTCCAAAATAGGGGGGAAGAGTGATTCTGAAATGGAGAGCAAGCCTTATGCTAGGCTAGTAGGCAGTCTCATGTATGCACAAGTCTGTACTAGACCTGATTTATCATTTGCAGTAGGTATTTTATCCAGGTTTCAGTCTAATCCTAGCCATGAACACTGGATTGCTGGTAAGAAGGTACTTAGATATCTTCAAAGAACTAAAAATCACATGTTGGTCTATAGAAAAGTAAAACATTTAGAGTTAACTGGTTTTACAGATTCAGACTTTGCATGTAATTATCTTGACACAAAGAAATCAACTAGTGGTTATGTATTTATGCTTGCTGGTGGGGTTGTGGCATGGAAAACCATGAAACAGTCATTGATATCCACTTCCACTATGCAGGCAGAATTTATAGAAATTTATGAAGGTGTTTGTGAAGGTATCTGGATTAAAAATTTTCTGTTGCATACCAAAGTCTTGAGCTTCATTGTTTCAGATGCACTTAAAATTTTTTGTGATAATGAGGCTGCAGTTTTCTTTAGCAAGAATAGTAAAAGGTCAAACAATTCCAAACATATTGATCTTAAGTACTATAGTGTGAGAGAGAGAGTGAAGCATGGAGAAGTGAGCATTTTGAACATTGATACAGATTCTCAGCTTGCAGACCCATTTACAAAAGCATTGTCAGTTGCAGCATTCCAGAAACATGCAGCAAACATGGGAATTTTGTCTGAATTGAGAGCTTGAGCTCAGTGGGAGTCAATTTTTATTTGAATTTATTTTTGTGTAATCAGTTCCTTGATTCAGCTAGTCTTCAAATTTTAGTTCACTTGTATCTTTGTCTTACAAGTCATTAATAAAATGAGGTATTCCAGTTATGAATTTCTTTTGTTGGTACCATTTCAGTTTCTGGAATAATCTGTTGGATTTTAAATTGAGTGTTTTGTGACTTTTGTCAAGTGGACTATTGTGCTATGCATGTTTTACAGATTAAGTCTCAGACTATCAAGTCCACTGGTGTGCAGAAATAGTTGGTGTGATTTTGAAGATTACAAAATCAATGCAGTAGGACAGTGAGCAAGTAATTTTACAGGTAGATATACAATTTTAACTTGCTCCTTATTATCATGTTTTGAGCTCATGTGATTTGTAGCAGCTGATGTTAAGTGGTCATCAACTAGTGTGGTTATGTTAATCATTTCTGGTTTTTGGTTCTTGGATTAGTTTCTGCAATTTGACAGAGCTGAATGGACCTTGAGCATGCTTATGTTTCAGTGCACACTTTAGTTGTTATCTGTTTTGAACTATGGTTCAGTTATCAAGCTTTTAGACAATGTGAGTCCAAGTGGGAGAATGTTGGAAAATATGGACTTCACATTATCTCATAGCATTAAGTAAATGAGAACTGATTTAGTTTAAGATAAATAACAGGAAATATAATGCTTTAACTCTATCTAGTTACCTATTGAGAATGTATATCTCTTAATAGGAGTTAGAAGTTCAAGTTAACTCTACCTGGTTAACATCAAGTTAATGTGATAAACTTAAGTCTCCTAATCGATAAGCTTAGGCAGATAACATGGACTCTTTTATGGAGAGAGGACTCTTTGGATTAATGCCTATATATATTAGCAGGAGAAGTCCCTGCCTCTACTACGAGTAACAAATAGTTCATTTTCCATAGAGTGAGGTTAAACAGTAGTAGAAGGTAGAAGACTCTTCTTTGGTAAGGTTGCTGTGATAATCATCTGCAGAAATGGATGTCAACATGGTTTCCCTTGGTCAGACTATCTTGGATGGAATCAAGAGTGTGGATGCAGGTGGGTGTCCTAATAAATTAGGAATTCTCTTCTACTGATCTCTTGTTCATATGTTTATGCTTTTGGTATGTGTTTGTGTAATTGTGAATTGATCTTTATGTTGTGATGATTAAGTTGCTGCATCATGTTTTTAAACAGAGTCTACAAGAGTGAAACAAGCAGGTGAGGGGTCATCTTCCAAAAAAGATTGCAGCGTTGAAATCTTCATTGAAGCAAATTTCCTATTGATGAGGCCGGCGTCTGGTATGAGGAGTTGGAAGCTGTTCAAAAATCATTTGTTTCTTATTTTTCTAACATGTATACGTAGAAAGGTTGCAATAATGTGGAATTGGTTCTTGATACGATTTTGAGGAAGGTTACAGATGAAGTGAATGGTAAGTTGCTACAAAAGTTTAAGAGATGGGAGTCGAAGTTGCTTTGAAACATATGGGTGCAACGAACTCTCTAGGTTTTTCCCGTTGGTGTTATTTTTTAAGGGGCAAATTTTATTTTACTTCCCTGATCTTTACACCCTAAATCAGTATCCCTACACTTTTAATTAATTTGATCACATGTGCTCCTGTATTTACCAATTTCAATCAATCTTGTCTAACCCTTAGCTTTTTTCCACCTATTGTGTAACTTATTTTGAAATTGTAGTCATGTAAGATATAATTTTGCATGCCACATTAGTGAATAGTCATCATACAAGGGAGCCCATTTGAGCCACATTTTCAATTTATAAAATATTTGACAAAAAATGAATTATTGGACATGATTGATTAAATTTGAGAGTACAAGGGTACATGTGATTAAATTAAAAGTGCAGGGTCACAATCGATTTCACATGTAAATGTTAGGGAGGTAAAATGAAATTAACACTTTTTAAAATCTTTATGGTCAATGGTCGAGGATGACGTATGTGATTTTTGTTTGGGTCTTTTAAATGATGGGAAGGAACTGGATGAATTTAGTCACACTCTTATATCACTCATTCCGAAAATTTCCAAGTCGAAGCATGTGATAAAATTTTAGCCTATAAGTCTTTGTTCCACTGTGTATAATTCATACTATTCAAGTTCAAGAGACAACTACGGATCCAAAAATGGTGCTTAAGTTGGACATTAGTAAAGCGTATCCGGAATGGAGTTTCCTAAAAGAGGTAATGAAAAACTAGGGTTTGTGGATGAGCTGGGGTGAACTTGGTTATGAAGTGTGTTAAGTCAATCTTTTTCCATTCATTGGAAAGGCTAACCAGTTGGGCATTTCAAACTAACTAGAGGCATTCGCCAAGATGAACCCTAATCCCCATATATTTTGTTTCTGAAGGATTATCTGGATTACTTTATCGTGCAGATGAGTTGGGTTTGTTTCATGGGGTAAGAGTAGGTCAATCTACACCATTTATTTCTGGGAAAATGTCCATTTACCCAAATTTGAATAACATTAAACCCATTTATCCAAATATCTTACAAGATTGTCCACTTACCCAACAAATTACATATTTTTTGCCCTAATACTCCACTAAGTATTTTTTTTGTATATTAGCTTCTGTTTATTTTTTAGACAATTTTGCCCTCCTTCCCTTTTCCCCCTCCCTTTTTCACTTAGAGAGAGAGAGAAGTCATCGGAGACTTCACCGGTAGCCAGACCCACCGGTCGCTGGAGATCTCATAGGACATCGAAGAATATTATTGCCCCCCAATAAGACCTAATAAAAAGTTTATTGTCTCCCAATAAAATGTTTATTACCCCTCAATAAAAACTTTATTGCCCCCCCAATAAAATGTTTACTACCCCCAATAAATATTATATTGCCCCCCAATAAAATGCTTATTACCACTCAATAAAAAGTTTATTACCCACAATAATCATGTAAAATTACAGTGATTAATGTCCATTCTAGTCAACACTGAACCATACACCACCCAATAATCATTTGCTTATACATTTATACCAACTGAAATCATAATTGCCAAGTCAATTTTGAAAAAGTTGGCTGGGCAAATCAAAAAATTACGAAACCAAGCATATAACTAGTAGAGAAACATAACACCATATATTCTCAATTTTAAATTTACCTAAACAAGGATTATTAGAAACTAAAGAACGAGGGACCTACACTCTAGGAGCCGCCCTCTATGAGCCTATATAGATCTGAGGTTTGTTCGCAGCATAATCGAAAAAAAAAAAAAAAAAGAATGAGGGACCTCATGCTTTTCCCGTACCCTCATCGGAAACCAAAGCTTTTCAAAGCACACAAAGCAACAGCCACAATTGAAACAACACCACATTGATATAGAGTAGTACGAAGGCCCTTGCTCTACCCAAAGTCTGTCACTAAATTAGCTTCAGTGAAGAAAAGAGCATAAAGAAACTAAAGGTTTCACACATACTCCGTCGACAAGGCGCAGTACGCCGCTCTCATGGAGTATGTGATCGAAATCCCTTGGTTGCGGTCCAAAACCTCGATCAACTCTAAGGATTCGAGGATGGCTTCGTTGACCGAAGCCTCATCGAAGATTTAGGACTCGATTGTTCGGAGGATGGTCTTCTTCAACCCCCAGTCCTAGTTTGAGAGCGGCGCGGCGGCGATGATCTCCTTGTCGCGGTCACGAAGGAGCTGGAGGATCCACCGCGAAACGTCGACGTCTGACTTCGCTGGGAGAAGAGATCGGAGAGAGGAGGAGGAGGAGGAGAGAGAGAGAAAGAGAGAGAGAGAGAATGTCAGGGTGGCAATATATTAATGGATTAATTTCAGTCTACCCCCTCAGTTTGGGGGTGTCATCATTTCACTCCTCAAACTCTCAATTTCACTTTTTTACCCCCTGAACTTTCCAATTTCAATCAGTCGTGTCTAATTTCTCGTATTCCGTCCAAATTGGACGTTAACTCTGACATTTGAGGGTTAAAACGGTCTTTTCAAGATAAAAAAAATAATATAATAATAAACTAATAAAATAAAAATATATAATTTTTAAAAAAAATAAATAAATAAATAAATTTTGTCTTCAACCTATACACCACAAGTTATAATAGGTTTATAAAAACAAAAAAAATACTCTAAGTGGTTGAAAGCCGTTTGCTGATCTACGATATTTGTGATATATCTCACAGGTTCGGAAGTGTTTCCTCTCACAGCACAGCAATTCCAAACTAAGCCTACTTCAAAAAAGAAGTCATCCACAGTTACAACATTGAGGAACTTTTCACCTATATCCAGTCCAGGCAAAGGTTTATAACTTTACAAATAAATTGAATGAACCTACATAATTGCTGTGCTTAAATGATAGTTTTGATTTAGTCAATTGAACTGTGGTAAATTGGACTATGGTTTGTAGCAAGGTATTATAGTACTGATCTTATTATTATCATTTCAGAAAAAAAAAAAAAAAAAAAAAAACCACAAAAGGGCATATTATAAAAGAACAACCAATTGATGCATCTCTACTTTCTCAGGGAGTTGAAACTTCTAGTAGGATGACAGTAGAGGAACAGACCAAATTCTCATGCACACCATCAACATCAAGGCATTCACCATTTAATAATAGTTATGGTAAAATAAGTTTTCTTATGGGTTTTTGTCTACATTTTACTGACTTGTATCAAGTTTTTGTTATTCATTAGTACACTAACTATTTCTTTAGAGTATAGAAAGTAGAGAAATAAAAGAGATTTTTGAAATTTTATAACAATTTCTTTCATATGAAGGTGCACTTTAAGAATTATTGGGATTTTAGAGTCGGTGATTATATTATAAAAGTAAAATGCATTTGTGGGTGTTCAATTTTTTGTAAGCATTAATATCTTCTTATTCAATTGAAATCGTATCGCAGTTGGGTAATTAGTTGTCTTACTAATTATTGAACCTGCTTGACTTCAGGAGGCAACACTTCTGCTGCTGAACATAATCATTCAGATGATAGAGAGAGAGACCAGCTGAATAAGTTTCCTAGTGTCTACTCGTATTCTCCTGCTTTACATGCTACTTGGAAGTGAGTAATTGTCCCGTTAAGTTGTTGCATATTTTCTATTCATGACCTTGCAAAATCGCGTATTTAGTTGAATACCTAGAATAATTAGAGTGATCCTGGAGTTTCAGTTTTAAAAACAGTACTTTCCAGGGCCTCTTGGCTACTGTATGACATATAGGGATCTCCTAAAGTTGCAGAAAAACTCCTTTCTGAAGCTCTATGATGTGTGTGATATAAGGTTGTCATCTTGGAAATAATCTATCCAACCATCACCGATTTTTTATTATATATTTTGTGTTTTTAATATAAATTTCTGGTAGTTTTATCCAATGAGTTGAGGCATACCAATTAAAAGAATGATTCTACTACCATTTTCAGGTCATCTGGATACATACAAGATTTAATATTGTATAATTTCCATTTTTCAAAAGCTTAATTGGTGTTTCTTTCTTTAGGGGAGCTGGGGAGGCTTCATTCTCGATTCAGAAACACCTGCTGAAAGTTTATTAAGTGTACCTGCTGAAAGTTTATTATAACTAGTAATAGTCGCCCGCGCTTTGCTGCGGGAATTAGAAACTGAAACTTAACTGAAAACGAAAGAGTAGAAAAGAAAGTGTAAATACATGTTTGAAAGAAGTACAGAGTGAATGTAAGAGGTTGGCAAGCTACCACTTAATATTAATACAGATATAGACAACTAATAGCAAATTCAAATAATTGGAGGGGCTGGCTGAGCCACTGAGCATAAGCTTTGACCATGAAGGAATAATACTATGCAATTCAGCAAAACACTGACGCGCACATAGCCTTCTGATAAGCTGAAGTCACATTTAACTGAAAATCTGTTCCAGTTTAAGATGAGGTTCTTTCACAAACACTACCACCTCGTCAAGCGCATACAAACAGCACTGCCAACTGAACTTTGCTTGAACTTCCTTGTAAACTTCTTGAATTCCTTCCGGAATATCTGCTTCTACCAAGAAGTTAGATCGAGTATCAAAATGAAATCAGCCGAATAAGCTTTCTGCTTTTCTTTTTGGAATTTTTGGTTTTGCCTCTCGAATGTCTGTAAATTGATTAGTAAAAAGAATTAGTACTATATATGTAAACTGTTAAAAAGGAAAAGAAAAAAAAAGTTAAAAAAAAAAATTTGAAACAAGTTTTTAGTTCATGACCTGCAGTAGCATACAGTGAGTTGTAATGCGGTTTGTTGGAAAAGACGGGCTGAAGTTCTGGAAAAGAGGACAAAAGGGTTGTGATAAGGTTTTTTTGATGTCAGAAAGTTTTATTGCAAAATAACATAATCTTACCTTTTGTGACATTGTAAAGTTGAGTATGGTTGTTGATGGCATCCAGGTGCTTGAACAAAATTGAAGTCCATTATACTGGTAATGCATGGCTTACATTTTTCTGTATAAAAATAGCAAAAATGAATGCCGGAAGGTAAAATCTTTCCTAAATCATAATATCTCACATGTTTCCTAAAAAAATAAAATAAAAAAAGTGTTGAAAACGTCAAACACAAAAGAGATCTGGATAATTTCAGTCATAGATGATAGAAAAATATATATCACATATTCATTTTCCATTGTTTATCTGCCATTCAATATTAATCATCAAGTTAAAACAATGTTCTCTTAACTGTGTATACAAAATGCTAACCTTTGAACTGAATCTTTAAATTCGCAAATCTCTACGTCTAACAGTTCATACTAAAAGGTTAATTTTCTACGAATCAATTATTGTAAATAATTATTTACCTTTAAGTACGTATTGTTAGGCTCCACTTTTTCACTCTAAACAATAACAAAGATGAGTAAGATTAAAAGCAAAAAATATTTCTCTTCAACGTAATATTGTGCGGTTCATTTGGATCAGATGAATTTTAACTAACAATCCAAAAATGAATAACAATCAATATTGATCATTGTACTCACAAACTGGACTTGGATGATTGATATTAGGCAATTCTTCAATTAAGTATAAATAGAGCAAAGTGAGTAACTGAATTTGAAATTGTTAAATTGGAGAACAATCCTAGTTGAGAAAATATATGGATTCTTGTATAAGAGATATATAGAGGAATCTTTAAAGCAAGAACACAAAAAAGAGAACAATAGTCGGATATACCTCTTTGCAAATGTCTCCTCCAGGGGAACTGTAAAGTCAAGCTTGTTCTGCGGCAGAGGACCAACTGTATATAGAGCTTTCTCTTTATCATACACAAACTTGTTATCAGCAAGTTTAGAAGAATATGTTTGATAGAGCCTGTCAACCAGTTTTCTGCCAATTCCCTTGCCTTGAGCGTAAATGTATAAAGCTAACGATGCAAACTGATGTAAATCGTTTTTCTTAAATGGAGTATAATCTCATTTTAAGCATGTGATATCCATCTTAAGTGTAAAATATGAACAGAAGCACAAAATCTACAAAATTTAAGCAGAGGAAACAGAATCTACCACAAATTTCCTAATAAATCATTAAGTGATTCACCAATAATAACTTTTTATACCATTAGATTACAGATGTTGTAAGACCAGGTTGCTATCAGAGAAACACTCTTGATTGATGAGAAAATTTTCCAACTTCTTACAAATATATAAGACTAATCATGCAAAGCAATATAGATAGTCTTCTTAGATGGAGTAAAACCTGTGATTCAATAATCCTAGCACGAATTTTTGATAACAACCATGTTAGTACTATTTTAGTCACTGAGCAATCAAACTCAATACAACCATTTATCATTTGTGTGGTCCAAGTTCTATATAGAACTTCAACTCATCCTGTAAAAACATCTACATAATTATGTATGCAGTCTGACAAAAACATTTCATACCCAAGTTCAAAGCACTTTCAAATTCCGACTGTACACTGTTACTGATATCTGCAAACCAAAAAACAAAGAAACCATTTATTTCTACATATACCTATATTCAATCAGTGAAGACAATAGAACTGACTGAAGAGCAAAAGCCAAAAAAAAAAAAAAAAAACCAAAACCAGAAACCGGAAACCCACCAAAATAATCACCAACATACCTAGACAATGACCAATCTCAATACAGACCAAGAAAAGCAGCAACTGAACAATACAAATAATCGTTTGCATAGAACCTGCACAACCAAAACAAAACAAAAAACACATTATCACCAGTGGAACACAAAGAAACATCAATTGTTCTCGGTAGGATGATAATCATAGGAATTGTGATCAGAGCAATCACCAATAACTGTTTCTTGTTCTGTTGACCTTCTTATAAGACATTTTAATTGATATATATGAGGCCTGGTTCTATTAACTATTCTCACATTTAATCACTCATTTATATTTAAACACTAATGAGTCAACTATTTAAACCAAATGAACAGCCACTATTCACTATTCTATCATTTAAACACTCATTCACATTAAGTGATACCTTTGTTCCGCTACGGTAATTAATGCGATACACTTTGCATACAAAATGCAACTAAATATGCATACTATGCGTGAAGCAGGCATCCAACCAATAAAAAAAAAAAAGAACAAAATTAGTATTAAAATAAAATAAAGAACAGAATTAGTATAAATTATAAAGATTTTTTTACCAAAATCAGTCATTTAGACCAACATCGTAAAGGTGATAATAAATACTCACGTTGTCTCCACCTTCTTGATCTAATTTGTCGATCTTTCTCCATATCAGAAATAGGACCAGAAGCTTGGCCTTCTCCATTCTGATGACGTAAATGTCTCCTTATTTCTGTTTCTTCCGGTTTTGCTGCCATCACTGTATTAAAAAATTATGATATATCAATACACTTAAAACAAACACCAAGTCAAAACAAACAATCACCTAGCCATACCTGAATCCAATGCAGTTGGGAAATTGAATAACACACTGTTTCCAGAATCTGAATAATCAAACAGTAACAGTTAAAGAATTGAACATTACCACAACTATACACATTGTGAATTCAATACAAAAAACATCTAACTAAGCTTTAGCTGATTCACCTGAATAAAAACAATAGACCACAATACTACCAAAACAATAGACCACGATACTACCACAATAGACCACAATACCACCAATACACCTCAGAAAATGATTAATCAACTACTTTAGGTTTATGTAAAGAACGGAAACATTTTATTAGCTCAATATGCATTATTGAAAAAAAGCACATAATAGTTAACTTCATCAATGCACCAACCACAAACTGATTTGAAGTCATTGATTCAACATAGACGTGAGCTTTTCCTTCAAAATCTCCAAAAAAGATGGACCTTGGAATCGCTGAAAGGTTAAAACCCAGGCTACAAAAACAAACCAAATCTCATACATTAATAATTCAATCAAATAAGCTTTAATTAACAAAAGAGACATTAACTGAGACCAATCAAGACCAACTAATCTGATAAAAAATCACAGAATAAATCCATGAAATCAAGCAAGTCAGAGGGGAATTCAATTGAGATTACAGGGCCAAAATTTATCAGATCTGTCATTCAAGCAAAAAAAAAAAAAAAAAAACTCTCTTCGACCAAGTTCCCCTGCAGATCCTAGATTCTAGAAACCCAGTTACTATGAGATGGATGTTTATTACTTGATTGCAGCAAAAAAACCCTTAATCAAAAACCAGATTCTCTAGTTTTTGTTAGATGGCAGATTATGCTAACCCAGTTACTATGGTGATCGATGTTGATTACGTGATTCCAGCAACAATCGATCTCTCTATCTCCTCGCACAAAGCAAACAAGCACACAATGACGGAGAAAAAAGGAGGGCAAAGGCGACGTTACCTCGTTTTCGTCGTCAATCCTCGTTGTTCTTTTGAGGATTGGTGAGTAGAGAAGAAGATAAAATCGATACAGCAACAGCCGTCTGTAGAAGAGAAGATAAGATCATCGATGCACAGCCGAGAAAAATAAAAAATAATAATAATACTATCAATGGAGGGCAAAATCGTCACTTCACTGTCCTATAAACAGTAACAGAGTGAACAGTCAACAGGAAAGGATGGCAACAGCGCATTTACTGTTCATGAACAGTACCTCCGTGAACAGTGAACTCATCTTTGGTATATAGTAAATGTACCTGTGGACCAGTGGACCTGGTGAAAGTTTATTAAGTGGACCTGTGCACCTGGTGAAAGTTTATTAAGTGGACCAGTGGACCTGCTGAAAGTTTATTAAGTGTACCTGCTGAAAGTTTATTAAGTGGACCTGTGGACCTGCTGGACCTGTGGACCGGTGACCCGCTGCTGAAAGTTTATTAAGTGTACCTGCTGAAAGTTTATTAAGTGGACGTGTGGACCTGCTGGACGTGTGGACCGGTGACCTGCTGAAAGTTTGTTAAGTGGACCTGCTAAAAGTTTTCTGCTGACTCCACAGGAGAAGTATCTGAAACTTTTAAATAATTTTTTGGTCAAAGTTAATTAAGTGGACTTTCAGTTGAGAATGTTGTGTGGACAAGATAATCTAATGGGAAAACTCCTCTATTATTACGAAACTCTATAGATAAGGCAACAATATCCAACCACATTGTTTGTTCTGATGTCTCTCCTTGCTGAAAGATCGAAGCACAACGTACAAACACTGCCAAGCTGCTTGACACAGACAAGATCACAAGAAGAACCTAAAATTGAAGACAATAAAATGTGATTTTCTAATTGCAAGAACTGAGGCCGTGTTTGCTCTCCTACGTATACACATGATTTTTGCAAATTGTAGGGGTCTCACAAAAAAAAAAAAAATGAAGCCCAGTTAAGCAAATGAGATCTACAAATAAGCTTTGTGGTTAAAATGAAGCTAGTTAGTCTATAATTTGCATTACTGGAAACTGTCAGAGACACTAAAGAAGATTTACAAGTACTCAAGGTTTCTAAGAACCAAAATTCTGTAGACTATTAGTCCCTATATGCTTTTATATAAAGCAAATATGATAGAGTGAAAGATTTTGTGAGACAAGGTTGAACTTAATTACTTATTGTTCTTTTTAATTTTGCAAAGAATAACTCATTTATATAGAAAGTACACGTGCCCGTTTAAATGGTAAGGCATATCTTCAATTTGACTTTAGCCATATTACTTCATCAAAATTTACCTCTCAAAATGTGGTGATAATTCACAAAATCCCACAAATTCATTATATAGAGAAATCACTTGCCAAAATATACAAATCAAGTAACATATTCTAATAATTTGTATGAAATTTTAAGCACACCTCAAAGAAAAAGTCGCTCCGGAGATCTCGGAGCTGAGCATACCAAAACCCACGAGGTTTCGGTAGAAGGGCGATGGCGATCTCCAGATCTCCGTTTCCTTTGGGTGACTCAGGCGTCGCTCTTTCGCAGAGGCGGTGCAGTCTGGTGGTGGATCAGTTCGGAGCTATCGGGCTTTGGGATTTAAGCTGCATCTGAGATGGTTTTATTTGATCGTTAGCATATGGTGTGGAGCCGACGTGAAGCAGCGTCGACTTGGGTTGGTGGAGGTGTGAAGCGCTTGTCGGTGCTTTGCGGGAGGCGAAGCAGGTTTCGTATTGGGATCTCCTTTTCCTTCGTTTGCAGGTGCTTCCAGGCTAGAACTAAAGCAGCTTTCTTTCCAGCTGTCTTGATGGGGGAAGGCTGTGGAAGGCCGCCAGAGTGGTGATGGGCGGAGGCCGCCTCTTCTGAAAGGTCAGAACCAGTCGATCTAGGGGTGGGAGGCGAAGGGTTTGGGTAGTGGGCTTTTGGGCCTCTATCGATCTGGGCTGCATATGCAGGCTGGTGAACTGGGCCTAGTGGTTTAGGTCCCCTTTCTTCCTACACTTGGGTTGGGCTTGGTTTTGGGATTTCTGGGAGGTGGCCTATCCTGCTCTTTACCCTGTACTGTTTCCTCGAATGTTGTTGTTGCTGTGGCTGTGTTGAGTGTTGCGACGTACACCATGAAGGTCATAGGCGTCAAGTGGTTCAATCCAGTGGTTCATTTTAGGGCAGTGTAAGGATAGGGAGTTTTTAATTTCTGCATTTTATTTTTGCAGTTCCTTTAGGATTTTAGTTTTTTTGGAGTTTCATTTTGGATTTTAGTCTTTTTATTCGGGCATTGATTTGTAATATGAGGTGGTCTTTGGACCTCTCAAACTTAACCGAGTGAGGTCGTATGATTTTAATATCAATGGATCAGTTTTCCATTCCCCCCCCCAAAAAAAAAAAAAAAGTAACACATTCTAATAGATTTCTATCAGAATCCCATATTTCGAAAATATCTCCGAGACATAGGCTAAATGTCGTACAATTTGGTTCGTAAAATCAATTAACTGCAAATGAGAACGTTGAAATGCAAATTAAAGTTATATATAATATGACAGGTCAATTACTATATAATAAAGTTCCTATATTGTTCATAGGGGTAAAATGATGATTTTGCCCTCGAGTTTTAGGTGCAGCCATCCATCTCTCAGATACAAACGCTGCATCAGACGCAGGTATCAATAGCATTGATCAAGCTCTCAGATACAATGGTTGGGTTAAAAATGAATAGCATAGGTTTGGTTTTCAAAGCTCATCTGCAAGATTTGATATAAAATTTGGGATTTTGAATTTTTGATTTGATGTAATCGTAGGTCACTGGGGTAGGAAAGAGAACAGGAGGGATCCAAAATTGTGGTGGATAGTAAGGTTATTGACCAGAAAAGAAAAGAAGACTTTTTCGTCGCCTTGGTTTTGGATTGGACAATCAGTGTGATGAACTAGTTTCAAAGAAACCGTGTGCTTCCCCATCCATGGACTACACACAATTAAGAAGAGCTACTAGATTGCAAAATACTATCAGAGGTTTTAAAGAGCTTAAAAAAGATGGTGCCTAACTTGAAAATTTTCACCTATGAACGATTGGATTTGTTAAAAAGAACTGCCATCTTCACTAAATGTGAAGTGAGAATGTGACAAGAGTCAGTAATCTACAAGTGAAGGAGAATATTTAACACATGTGAATGTTCCTTTTTGATTTTGGTTTGGTTTCTTTTCTATTTTGTTTTGAATTGGTTTGCCTATTTGAATTTTTTTCATTTGATTTTGTTAGTTGTTAGTTCAGTTAGAAAAAAAGCAATTTACAATTGTTATACGACTTGAATGCATTTATAATTTATACTACTTGCAGCAAAGCGCGGGATCTTTAACTAGTAGATTCTAGGTTTTATTTTTTGTTGTTGTTCATCTTTTTTTATTTTCACAAAAGAATTTCGATCTACTTTTTTTATTGTTTCAACTTGAGTAGAAAAAATCGCAAAGAAAATAGACTGTTGTTCATTTATTCTTCTTCGGGATTACTTTTCTTTGTCAGGAGCATAATGCTAAAAGGTGGGTTTGTGTTAGATAGTTTGTTCTTTGTTATGATGAGATTTATAGTGTTATTCTAAATAACGATATTTATTATTAACTTTTAAAGATATATTATTATTATACTGCTCGCTGAACTTGCATAGTACATAATAGTCTCAATTAAAAAAAAAACGTTGGTAGAAATTTAAAAAGCTGGTGGGAGAAATGAAAATCATACAAAAAGTGGGAAACAATACTGTTAATATGGTAAAAAAAAAAAAACGAAAACATAAAAGTCACATGGTGGAGTTTAACCTCAGTTGCTCTAGACTTGGTTATAAAAAAGGGTATTTTGCACCAACAGTGTCTGGAGACTTAGGTGACTGACAATATGATACCCGAACTTACAAAGTTATCAAAGTAATACCCAGACTCAATTTTTCGTATCTCCGTCATACCCGCGGTCATTTTCCGTCACGGAGCTGTTAACTTTACCACGTGCAATGCACGTGAGTCATAAAATGAAGATAAAAAGACTGATTTACCCTAAATCTAGCATTTTTTTACACCCTTCTCCACCTCTCGTCTTCTTCGTCTACACTCTCGCCCAGTCCCCCCCACCCTACTCTCTTCGACTTTTTCTGTTGATCTGACCAAAAGTCTTAGTGTCGCACAAATGGAAGACCCTTTTCTTGCCTCCTCTCTTTCCCAATCTCTGTTTTCAGCTCTTCAATTCTGACCCAAGGTGAGTTGAAGAAAATTGTAGCCTACAAGGTCGTCGAGTCCGGCATGATCTTCAACCTCGGCTCCGGCTAACCCAAGGTGAGTTGAAGAAAATTGCCGCCTACAAGGTCGTCAAGTCCGGCATGATCTTCAACCTCGGCTCCGGCTCCACCTTCAAACACGCCGTGGATCGCATCGGCGAGCTTTTGCAACATCATCGGAATCATCGCTTCCGAGAACATCCACCAACAAGTCATCTCTCTTATAATTCCATTATCCAACCTCCATGACTACCCGATCCTCGATCTCGCTATCGACGGTGCCTGAGTTTGAATTTCGATGAAGAAATTGAGTAGATGAGATAAAGATTTGTGTTCTGGGTTTTGAAAATTTCGCTTCTTTTTTGGACGAATCTTAGAAATTAAGGATTTGGGATTGAGTTTTTGATTTTTGGTTGAGCTAGGGTTTAGATGAGTCCACCTGCTGTGCTGAATAAGGAAGATACAAAGCCGGAGGTTTCTGCATCCAACAATTCGAATTCAGGAACTGGAGATTCAGACCCTGTCAAGGCTCGATTTACTAATTTGTGCAAGGTTGGTTTTTCACCGTGACCTCAACCTAGTCAAGGGCCGCTGCAGGTACCTCTTGAGATAGAAAATGGTGGAAGGTGCTGGGTTCAGAACATGAACGAATTAACAATTGCTGAATTTTTCTTCTTTTGCTTTTTGGCTGGGTTCAAGAACATAAAAATGATGAATTTCTGGGTTCAAGTGTTGCAATCTAGTTGTTTTCTTGTCCTTTGAATCTTGAATGTTTGTTTTTGTGTTTTTGATTGATTTCAAGTTTTTGATCTATTCATTTGGTTTTCTTCTAGATGGCTTCAGTAACCATCTAGAAATTTTTGGGCTTAGAAATCTGGGTTGGCCATTTGGTGTTCATATCCACCTGGTTTTGGTGTTGATGATGAGATTGTAAAGCAGATTCTCTGGTCGATATGCCAAACATATCATCTCCTTCTCACCTTGGTCTTGAATCGAAAGGCACCCCATTATTTTTTAGGCATTTTCTGAATCCAAGTTTGGGAATGAGTTTGGTCAGGGTTTTTGTTCGAGTGTTGTTATTTTGGAAGAATTTGAGGATTTGATCGAGTTTAGGATGATATCAGTTGAAAAAGTCTTTTTTGCCCTCCATCAACGAGTCACATGCGTTGCACGTGGTCAAATTTGACGGTTCTGTGACGGAAAATGACTGTGGGTATGACGGAGATACAAAAAATTGAGTCTGGGTATTACTTTGATAACTTTGTAAGTTCGGGTATTATATTGTCAGTCACCCAAGTCTTCAGACACTGTTGGTGCAAAATACCCTATAAAAAAATGAGAAGTGACGAGTCACATGAAAGTGAGTATGGAAAGTTGACCAAAAATCACCTGTGGTTAAGAACTTAAGATTGATGCTACCTTTCAACTCCGTTATATATGAATCACAAATTCACAATGATACCAAATCCACACAATCACACGAATGGCACACGGTATTCTCTGTCTCTTTGTTTTCTTAACTCGAATTTCATGGCAGTTTCCGAACAGTTATATAAATAAATAATGCAAACGTTTGGATTGAAATGACTTCCTACCAAACCAAGCCAATTTCATATTTGGTGAGCTGAAGATTGGAGAAAGATACTATGCATTCAAATGTTACAGACTTCGGTCAAAATGGAAACGTGGTTTAATAATGTAAAGTTTATATTTCCACTTTTTCTTTTTGCTTCTGGAAGTGAAAATAAATGGATAGTACTACGATCCAAACATTGGTTTGGAATAATTATGTAAAAATGGCTATGCCCCATTCGTTTGTAAGACTAGTATAAGACTTTCTGAAAGTTTTTTTTCTTTTTCTTTTCTATTTGTTTTTTGGTTTGCCGACACTACAGAAGAAATATCTCAAAACGTTTATTAAATGGGACATTCTGAGACCACCATCAATTGGGTATGTCAGTATGTGCTGTAAGCCATTAATTGCCCCATGTGGGAGAAGATATCGAAAGATAATGTGTCTTTGGTGGCTTTTGCTGGAAGCAGACGAAGCTGTGGGCGGCTGACGGACGGTGGCCATGTTTGGGTGCCCGGCGCTGGGTGTCCATATCAGATCTGGCCTTCAGAAGATTGGGCTGCTCTGGCGTCCAATTCAATTTTCTGTTAGGTCAGATTTCTCTATTACACTATTTAGTGTCTCTTGGTCTAACATCTGAATATGGTCTCCGGGTATTTAAGTTTGCTTCCCTAATTATACACTAATTGAGGTCTCTAGGCAACTAGGGTTGCTATTATAAGAGCAAGTTCATCCATTGGGTCACCGGGTCACATATTATTCACTGTTTTTTAGTGTATATTTTCATTCTCTAGGTCACGAAATACACTGTGCAAGTGTTCGCTCAAAAATCGTCTCGGCCACGTGTCACTCGGCCGAGGTCTTCTTAGCTTACACGTGTCCTTCTGGATTGGTGACGTGTGCGCGGGCGTGCCAACTCGCGGCCGAGAGGCCTAGCGAGGTTTTGATCTAGGTCACAGAG
Source organism: Rosa multiflora (assembly GCA_002564525.1). Classification (NCBI taxonomy): domain Eukaryota; kingdom Viridiplantae; phylum Streptophyta; class Magnoliopsida; order Rosales; family Rosaceae; genus Rosa; species Rosa multiflora. Next base: position 165,702 of record BDJD01001250.1, read on the forward strand.
TTTGCGCTGATCTGACTTCTAATCAGTCGATTGTGGGCCGAGGAAGGATCGATCTCCGCCGCGGGGTTCTCTCTGCCTTGGATGCAAAGACTTTACACGATTCGGCTTTGTTAGCCGGAGTGTTCGTGCTGTGCAACTCGGTGAGTTAATGTGAAAGTGCGAGTGATAATTGATAAATCTATAGGATCCAGATACTCACAAGTCACAGTAAAACAAAATCAAAATATAAGGTGTTACCCTGATGCCTTGATTCAATACGAGTTTGGACGAAGAAACGCATGAACTCTAAAAACTTGTTTATATGATTTTCTTTATATGATTTGTGGAAAAAGTAAGTGCAGGAAAAATAACGAGCAAGGAATTAAAGAACGACAAAATAAATATGCAAGAATGTAAAGGGCAGGAAAGACAAGAAAAATACCAGCAAGTAAAATAATTGACAATGGATAATTTAGATTGATAGAATGTAGAGATGCGATAGAGAATTTGAGAATGTTGAATTTGTATTGAGCTGTTGTGTTTTTGGTCGTGGACCTCTAACAATGAAACTTATGGTCCCTTTTATAGTACAGAATAAAGATAACAAAACTAATAACAATCTCAGCTTTAATTGTTGAGACTGGATTGATTACGAATTGAATTCTAATAATAAAATTATGCATAACTGACAATCAACCATCATGACTCTTTAATGATTATTTTGTAACGGCCACACTCAGTACTGTAATGTCTCTGAACGTAAAATTTGGCATTTAGTAGCTCATAATGTCTTGCCAAACCCGCCATCAGCGTCCCTAACTAACTGAAATGGGCATTTGCTAGAACCATCTCAACCGCAAGTAAACCAGACCTTAGCTGAGGTGAAGTGAGCCGGACCTCAGCTGAAGTGAGTCAGGCCTCGGCTAAATATTTATTATATCACGGCTCACTATGACCTAGGCCTGCTTCATGTGGGACCCGGCTTAACGTCACATAGGTCTTGCCAAATTTAGGTTCAAACAGCAGGTCACCATAGTGACTCAGAACACTGTACAGGGTGACCCAAGGCACGAAATACACTGTGCTCGTGACCCATATGGTGAAATTAACACTAAAAAGCAGTGAATAGTAGATAACCTGGTGACCCAACGGGTGAACTTGCTCTAAGGATTTAGGTAGTTTGGACTTGTGTTCATATGAATAGGCTTATAAATGAGCGAATGTGTTAGCAGTGAGGGTCACCTGTCATTTACTTAGTAGCTTATACTATTTATGATTTTGGTGTAAAATAATATTGGATGTACGAGCCTTTTGGTTATGGATAATTGAATGAAGTTATCTATTTTTCTCAAAAAAAAAAATTGCATGAATAACTCATTTACATACATTTACACGTGCCCATTTAAATGGTAAGACATATTTTTTTATGACTTCATCAAAAGTTACCCCTCCAAAATATGGTGACCATTCACAAATCCCAAATTCATTATATTGAGAAATCACTTCTCAAAATATACAAATCGTAACACGTTCTAATTAATTTCTATCAGAATTCTATATTTTGAAAATATCTCCAAGACATATGCTAAAGGTCGTATAATTTGGTTCGTAAAATCAATTAACTGCTGCTAAATCACCTATTAACCATCTCTGTCCAGATTCATTGTATTTTGTAATTGCTTGATCTTAGCTTCCTCTTCATTATGTAATTGCCTAGATTAATTAGCTAACTCATTGTAATTGCTTAGACAGAGGATCTAGATAGCTGTAATTTAGTAATCCTTTGTGTATATATAATGCTTTCCTCACAATGAGAAGAATAGACAGCAAATTCTATAAATCCTTTTATGGTATCAGAGCCAAGATCCTCCTCTGGCTCTTGCTCTTCTCCTTTTTTCTTGCAATCGTCATACTGCTGATTGTTCAACCTCTTTCTCTTCCTCAATCCCCACAAATTCTTAGTCTTAGCCCAGTGCTTTCTCTTCCCAATTTCCAAATTTCTTGAAACTGCCACCACGTCTTCTGCTTCCATGACATCCTCCGCTGCATCTTCATCTGTATCCATGCCATCAGTTCCCTCTCAACCTATCTATCATTCTGTCACAGTCAAACTGAATGATGATAATTTTCTACTTTGGTCTCACCAAATTGAATCCTATCTTCATGGTAACAAACTCTTCAAATTTGTAGATGGTTCATTCCCTTGCCCAGCTCCCTCTACTTCTGATCATGAGGCATGGTTCTGCGCTGATAAGAATCTTGTCAATACCTTGTCAGCAACTTTGTCTGAGCCCATGCTCGCTTCTGTTGTTGGCTGCAAAACCTCAAAAGCCATTTGGGATCGCATCTAGGACTACTGCCAACTTATCTCATTTGCGACGCAAGATTAATGAGCTTTCTCGTGGAACCCGCACCGTTTCTGAGTACCTACAAGAAGCTAAGTCTATTTGAGATCAACTTGCCTCGATTGGTGAACCCGTCTCCAACACTGATCTGGTTCAAGCAGTCTTGAGGGGGCTTGGAGATGAATATGATATGCTGGTCATCGCTCTTGAATCGCATGACACCCTACCTCACTTCTCTACTCTACGGTCTCGCCTTCTCAACCATGAGGCCAAGCACTGCTCATCACCACCACCTCTCGCTATGTTAGCATCCCCCCAAACACATTCTCACCAGAACAAGTCTTCCGGGTATCGCCCTCATAATCGACTTAACAATAGAAATCGTCGGAACAACACCAATGCTTTCAATACTCCTGCAAGGATATCTTCTCCTGGTATCTTAGGCAGCGTTTCTATCTCAAGTCTGTGTCAACTTTGTCATAGACAAGGTCACTCTACTCCCACATGCCCCATGATCAACTGCTTTGCTCGCCCACCAGTTCCGAACTCTCTCCATACTGCCTTTGCGGGTTTACAAATTGCTGGGTTATGACACAGCTTGGTATCCTGACACTGGTGCTTCCACTCATATGACTGGCAACCTGACCTATCTACAACAGCGCCATCCTTATACCGGCTCCGACTCTGTTATGCTTGGAACGGGTGATCAGCTGCCTATCACCTATACGGGTAACATGTCACTTTCTCTTGGCTCCAACTCATATCGGTTGAATAATGTTTATGTCATTCCCTCCATGAGTAAAAACCTTCTTTCTATTGCCCAATTCTGTACTGATAATCATGTGCTTTGTGCCTTTGACTCTCATCATTTCTATATTTTTTATCGTTCTACAGGTTGTCTTCTGTTTCAGGGCCTATGTAAGAATGGTCTTTACAAACTACCTTCACTTCCGTCCAGTCTACAAGCCTTGTCGGCTTCTCTGCAGTCATCTACTTTATGGCATAGTCGCCTTGGTCACCCGTCTAGTAAGATTATGTCTTACTTAGGCAAAAATAAATTGTTATCTTCCAACTTTAAATTGGACAAAAATACTTTATGAAACACAAGTCTGAAGTTCTTGACCACTTCAAGAATTTTTTGTCTTATATTAACAACCAGTTTTCCTCGACCATACAACAATTCCAAAGTGATGGTGGCAAAGAGTATGATAATGCTGCTTTTAAAACTTTTTGTTCCTCCCTTGGTATTCATCATCGTTTTTCTTGTCCCCACACTCCTCAACAAAATGGCCTTGCTGAACGTAAGCATAGACACATTGTTGACGTCGCTCGAACCCTTCTTGTCACCAGCCATGTTCCTCTCAATTTTTGGGTCGATGCTGTGTTAGCGGCGGTATATCTTATTAATCGCCTTCCCTCTCCACTTATTCAGTGGTCCTCTCCATACATTCGTCTCTATGGCATTAACCCTTCCTATTCTGAGTTGCGAGTTTTTGGTTGTGCATGTTATCCCCATTTGGGGGCCTATCTGACTAACAAGCTTTTGCCTAGGACTGTTGAGTGTGTTTTCTTAGGCTATAGTCTACAACACAAAGGATACAAGTGTTTGGATCGCACCACTGGTCGTGTTTACATCTCCAGACATGTTCGATTTGATGAGCAATCTTTTCCATTTGCTCAACTCAGATCTTCTCCTGTTTCCACCTCCTCTGAGTGGACTTGCATTCCGGTTACTCCGCCTCTTCCGGCTCCCCAGCCCCCTCCGGCTTCTCAGCCTCATTCGGCTCCCCAGTCCCTTCTGGCTCCATAGCCCTCTCCAGTCCACAGCCCCCTCCGGCTCCCCAACCTCCTCCGGCTTCCCAGCCCCCTTCTGCTCCACCACCTCCTCCGGCTTCACAGCCTCCTCCAGCACCATTACGCACCTATCAACGTCGGCAACCTACTTCAAATTCTCCATCCGACACACACGTTGTCCTACCCTCTCTTCCAGAGCTTTCCTTAGATGATTCCTCCTCAGTTCCAGGTTCTCCTACCGTAGCCATCCATCCCATGGTTACTCGCAACATGCTGTCACACCTTTCGTCCGCACTGATGGTACTGTTCGATATCCCTTACCCAAGGCTCTTCTAGCTCTCACCAGCTCTTCTCCTGCTGAACCAACCTGTTATACTGACGCTGCTCGTCATCCTGAATGGCGCCAGGCCATGTCTGCAGAGTTTAATGCCCTTCTTAAAAACCACACATGGGTTCTTGTCCCTCTTGATCCGCGACAGCATGTTGTTGGTTGTAAGTGGGTGTTCAAACTCAAGCGCAAGTCTGATGGTTCTATTGAGCGGTACAAAGCCCGTCTTGTTGCTAAGGGTTTTCATCAACAACCTGGTGTTGACTTCGATGAGACCTATAGTCCTGTAGTCCGACATACCACCATCCAGACAGTTCTATCCCTAGCTGTCTCCTTTGGATGGACCCTCCGTCAGTTGGATGTGAAGAATGCTTTTCTTCACGGTGTTCTTGCTGAAACAGTGTTTATGCGTCAACCTCCAGGCTTCGCTGATCCAGCTCGCCCTCATCATGTTTGTCGTCTCAACAAAGCAATATATGGTTTGAAGCAAGCTCCTCGTGCATGGTTTCAGAGGCTCAGTGGATTCCTACTTCAATTTGGTTTTCTTCAAAGTCAGGCTGATCCATCTCTGTTCATTTTTCGAACCGAGTCTGCCATCATGTTGCTTTTACTGTATGTGGACGACATTATTCTGACTGGGAATCAACCTGAACTTCTCTCTTCGTTTGTCACAACTCTTAACAAAGAGTTTGAGCTCAATGATCTTGGTGGTCTTTCCTACTTTTTGGGTTTAGAAGCTAAACCTACTTCTACTGGTCTTCGACTCTCTTAGACCAAGTACACCATGGATCTCCTTCATCGCCACTCCATGACTGCGTGCCAACCTTGTACTACACCGGTTTGTGCTACTTCTCAGCTGTCTCACCTGCAAGGTGATTTGCTGCCTGATGGCACTGAGTATCGGCAAATTGTGGGCGCTCTTCAATACTTGACATTCACTCGCCCTGATATTGCCTATGCTGTTCACCATGTTGCTCAATTTATGAGTGCTCCTCGCACCTCTCATCTCATTGCCGCTAAACGTATACTTCGCTATCTGAAAGGGACTCCAGACTTTGGTTTGTCTTTTCGTCGCTCCTCGAGTCCTCTCACTCTTTGTGCTTATTCGGATGCGGATTGGGCTGGATGTCCTGACACTCGACGTTCCACCACAGGTATATGTGTGTTTTTAGGACCTAATCTTATATCTTGGTGTGCTAAGAAGCAACAGGCTGTTTCTCGCTCCTCTGCTGAAGCTGAGTATCGTTCTCTTGCTCATGCTTGTGCTGATACTATCTGGATTTCATATCTCCTCACTAAACTTCAGTTTTCACCTCCTCGACCCATCATCCTTTTGTGTGACAACCTCAGTACCACTTACATGGCCTCTAATCCAGTCTTTCATGCCCGTACCAAGCATATTGAACTCGATTATCACTACATCCGCCAATAACTTCTTTCTGGTGTTCATCGCGTTCAATTCACTCCATCTCCAGATCAGATTGCCGATATCTTCACGAAAGGTCTTTCCCGCCAGCGGTTTGATCTTCTACGGTCAAATCTTGTCTCTCCTGGATCGTCAGATTTGCGGGGGAGTGCTAAATCACCTAATTAACCATCTCTTTCCAGATTCATTGTATTTTGGAATTGCTTGATCTTAGCTTCCTCTTCATTATGTAATTGCCTAGATTAAAGATCTAATTAGCTAACTCATTGTAATTGCTTAGACTAAGGATCTAGATAGCTTAGACAGAGGATCAAGATAGCTGTAATTTAGTAATCCTTTGTGTATATATAATGCTTTCCTCACAATGAGAAGATAGACAGCAAATTCTATAAATCCTTTTAAATGAGATCGTCCGAATGCAAATTAAATTGTGATCATACATTCAAAGGACTTTTTAAAAGGTTTTTACATTTTATTTTTTGGTTTGCCGACACTACAGAAGAAATGTCTCAAAACGTGTATTAAGTGGGACGGTGGGGCATTCTGAAACCGCTATTATCAAAATCTCAAAAGTTAAATTCTCTCTATCCAAAACAGAGCCATAAATTCTATGAGAGGAAAGCTTTCCAAGCCTACTGTATTCCATCTCTCTCGTTACTAATTGATTGAAGCACTACAGTACTGCTGCTTGTTCCGAGTTCGTGAGGAGGAAGATGGCAGCTGAATTAGTGCTCACTTTCGCTGCTGAGGGAATTCTGACCAAGGTGTCTTTACTTGCCTCTCGAGAACTCACTCTTTCTTGGGGGTTCAAGGCCGAACTGAAGAAGCTCGGAGAGTCCTTATCCAGCATTCAAGATCTCTTACGCGGCGCTGCGGATCATCAGGACAAGGCAGTAGAGAAGTGGGTCAAGAAACTGAAAGACATAGCTCACGATGCCGATGAAGTTTTGGATGAATTCAACTATGAAGTTCTCCGGCGCAAAGTGGAACTGCAAAACCACATGAAGAGAAAGGTACTCAACTTCCTTTCTGCCTCTAATCCCCTTTTGTTTCGTCTCAAAATGGCGCATAAGATTAAGAAGATTAATGATGCTTTGGAGGAGCTTGGGAAAGAGGCAGATCGCATCAGCTTGGTTGAAAAGAAAAGCCCTGGAGGGGAACAGCCGGATCGAGATCAAACGGATTCATTTTTTGAGAAGGATGAAAAGGTTGTTGGAAGGGAGGATGTTGTGTCAAAAATAGTTGAGAGCTTGACCAACTCCAACAATCAGCAGGATCTTTCGGTTATGGCCATTGTTGGAATGCCTGGACTGGGAAAGACGACTGTGGCTAAATCAGTGTACCATGAACCTGCCATAGATACACACTTCCATCAGAAAATATGGGTGTGTGTATCTAACATTTTTAAAGTGGATACGATTTTAAGCCAGATGTTAGAATCTCTAAAGGGACATAATGCTGGAATGACAAATCGAGATGCATTGCTTAAATCTCTTCGAGAAGAGCTGACAGGGAAGAAATATGTTCTTGTACTAGATGATGTTTGGAGCGATGATAGATCACAATGGGAAAGTTTGATGAGTTGTCTGTCAAAGCTGAATTCTAATCCGGGAAGCAGCATTATCATCACCACCCGCAATGCTGATGTGGCATCTGTTGCTGAAACACCGAGTCTTACTCGGTGTGAATTGGACAAACTATCAAATGATGAATGTTGGTCCATCTTGAAGAAAAGAGCATTGAATTTAGAGGTGAATGATGTCATTGATGCAGATCTAGATAGAATTGGGAGGGTGATTGCTGAAAAGTGTGGAGGTGTACCCTTAGTGGCAAAGGTATTCAGTTTTATTTATTTTTATACTAGCATTTCTCCACACATGCTCTCTGGATGACAAGTTTTTTTATTTTTTATTTTTTGCAGAAAATAATAAAGAAACAGTTATTGCAGACATAAGATATGAGAGAGAAAAGTGGATTGTGGTTTTTTTTTAATAAAAATATATTTTATAAATGTCATAATTGTCTTTTTAATTTAATTAACTATCAAAAATTTTTAATATTTCAGGGTCATTTTAGTACATTTTTTCTGTTTTGGCTAACAAAGTCTCTTCTCTTAATAATAGTATAGATTAACGAAGATTCCCCTCGTTTCTTTTCATTTACAACAAAAGATATATTTGTTTTGTACGTAATCTTAATTTGAATGCATCCCACAAAATATAATATAAGGGAGCTCCGAGAGCTAGCTACAACCCAATCCCAAAGTTGGCCATCCACTAACAATATCGACGTGCCATATTGAAACCTCATCCATCGCTTCTCTAAAGAGCCAGTACAATGTCTTTCAAAATACCCATCCACCAGCAGTTGAAATAAACTTTCTTGTTGAATCCACTGCTTAGAGTTTTTGATATAAAAACTTTGTTTTTAGCGAAATTATGTTAGTAGGTAAAAAACTATTAGATTGTGCTTTGTGCTGGAGCCATGAGAAAAGAGAGAGCATCTTAATTATGTACTCTAGATTGAAAGCAGTTGCAACATATTATCACGAGGCCTTAGCTTTTAGTACAAAATCTTGTCCTTTCTGAAACAACAGAAAAGACAGGGATATATTGTGGACAAAAACAGAATTCCAAATAGAAAAAAATAGAAAATATATTAGTATGATTTTCAACTCACAAGTATGTTTAACATTAGACTTTGAATTCCAATCTTATATGAGGAGTTATCCAAAATCTAAACTGTAATCTCATATGATGCAGGTTTTGGGCAGCATAATGCGCTCTAAAACTAGTAGAGATGAATGGTTGGAAATTCAAGAAAGTGAAATATGGGACTTACCTGGAGAAGATGATAGAATCAAGTCGGTATTGAAGTTGAGTTTTAATAACTTGAAGTCACTGCATTTGAAGCAATGTTTTGCATATTGCTCAATGTTGGAGAAAGATTTTGAAGTTGAAAGAGATAATTTGATCCAACTTTGGATGGCTCAGGGATTGCTTCAGCTTTCAACTCATGATGAAATGGAGGATACAGGCGAAAAATATTTTGATGCTCTATTAAAAAACTCCTTATTTCAAGTGGTAACTGAAGGTGGCACTATTACCAAGTACACGATGCACGATCTTGTGCATGATCTTGCAGAAGAAGTATCCAAAAGTGACAGCTTGACACAAAATTTGAATGATACATGCCAGGTTCGACATGTTGCTGCACGTATTCCTCCAACAACACTAGATAACATGTCAGAAGTAACTGTTAGGAGATTGCAATCATTATTTTCAAATGATCAAGTCTCAGATATCATTTTCTCCAAGTTCAGAGCATTGCGCGTCTTAAATTTACAGGGGGAAAATATTCAAGAGTTGCCAAATTCATTTGGCAAGTTGAAGCACTTGAGATATCTAGACGTCTCATATTCAAGAATCAAAGCACTTCCCAAGTCAATAGGCAAGCTGTATAACCTTCAAACATTGAGAATGCAGGAAACTGATTGTCTCAACGAGGTTCCAAGGGAAATGCAAAACTTGATCAACTTGAGGCATCTTTATTTTGACGAGACAATGGAATTTCCAGCCGGATTATTGCGGGAATTAACTAATCTCCGAACATTGTCTTACTTTAATGTGAGTAAGGAGATGGGTGTTGGAGTTGAGGAATTGGTTGGCTTGAACCACTTGAAAGGTGAATTAATCATTCGTAATCTGCAAAATATAAGGGATGAAGAAGAAGCGAAGAAGGCAAAATTAGAGGACAAGAAAAATGTACTGGAGCTAAGTTATGTATGGGTAAGAAGCAGAAGCAATCCAGAAGGTTTGAAGAGTAGGCCAAGCAGCAACATTAATGACGAGAATGTGCTAGAAGGACTCAAACCACATACCAAGTTGGAGAGCTTGAGGATTGAAAACTTCATGGGTGATAAATTTCCTTCATGGATGATGAGAAACCCTTTGCCTCTCAACAATTTGAAGAAGGTCCTCCTTTTTGGCTGTCTCAAATGCGAAGAACTCCCGATACTAGGCCATCTGCCGGATCTTGGACATGTCGAGATTTATGAAATGTATAACCTAAAACGCTTGGGAAGTGAATTTTATGGTTATAATCATGTTTACGAGGCTGCTGTGGCTACCCGAGAGAAGGTCTTATTTCCAGCACTGAAAACATTAAGCATTGAAGGGTGCGATGAGCTAACTGAATGGATGGAAGCACCCACAACGATGGCATCGTCAACAACAGGAAAAGTAGTGGTGTTCCCTTGCCTGGAGAAGTTGGCTCTCTGGTGGTGTCCCTTATTGAGAGATGCTCCAAGTCATTTCCCATCTCTCAAGGAGTTGTCGATATGGGGCATGGACAGCGAGAAGCCGATGGCAAGTATATGCAATGAAGTGAGCACTCTGACTTCTCTCCATATAAATAACATCAAGGGGCTTACTTCGCTGTCCTCGGAGATGTTGAATAAGAACAAGAATCTCACATCTTTGGAGATCGAGAATTGTGATGAGATCATTCGTATTGCTCCAAATGTATTTGGCTGCTGCGCAAATCTTAGGGAGCTGTCCATTCGGAATTGTCAAAAACTGGAGCAGCTAGCCGAGGGTCTAGACACGCTCCCTCTTCTGGAGAAGTTGACCATAAGACGTTGTCGTACTCTAGAGTTCATTCCGATTGACCACGACATGGCATCCCTCCGCGAATTGGAGATAGAAGATTGTGATGGATTATCTAGAATCGGCCTACTCGATTACTGCACCTCTCTACAGGAATTGAAGATACGGGGATGTAGAAATCTAACATCGATTCCAATCTCACAAGGCCTTGAATCTCTCCGCGAATTGAAGATTTACAGCTGTGATGGATTATCTAGTATTGGCATACTCGATCACTGCACCTCTCTACAAGAATTGAGGATAAGCGGATGTGGAAATCTAACATCGATTCCAATCTCACAAGGCCTTGCATCTCTCCGCAAATTGGATATTTACAGCTGTGGTGGGTTAACGGGCCTACCGTGCGGGATTGAAAACTGCACCTCTCTTCAAAAATTAATGATATCCGGTTTCTCAAGTCTAGAGACCATTTCGTTTACACGTGTCCTCCCATCTCTCCTCAAATTGCAAGTTTACAGCTGCGATGAATTATCTTGCTTGGCTGTCCTCGAATACTGCCCCTCGCTTCAGAAATTGAGTGTAAGCAAATGCCCCAAGCTAGCATCCATTTCATTTTCTCCGGATTTGAATCCATGTCTTAAGGAGTTGCGTATAGATGATTGCAATGGTGTACAATCCCTTCCAGATTTCCGCAGTTTCACATCCCTCCTTGTATTGGAGATTGGAAAATGTGCGGGGATACAAAGTCTGGTTTGTGGGTTTCATATCCCGGTGTCTCTGGAGGAGTTGCGGATTTCTCAATGCCATAACCTAGAGTGTATTCCAAGTTTAGATGAATGCACATCCCTCCGTCAGTTACAAGTTTGGGATTGTGAGAAATTGAAGTCTCTCTCAACAGGGCTGCGCTGCCTCGCTCGTCTCGAGAAATTGGTTTTAGGTCCTTTTTGGGAGGAGCTCGACTCCTTCCCTGATTTTCAAGCTCCATCACAACAACTTGACAGATTAGAGTTGAGCGGGTGGCCTAAACTCAAGTCTCTTCCTCAACAAGTTCAACACTTCACTTCGCTGACAGACTTGACTATAAGATCTTTCAATGGAGTGGAGGCTTTACCGGAGTGGTTGGGCAACCTTGCATCTCTCAAGAAACTGACTATTTGGGATTGTGAGAATCTCAAGTATCTACCTTCACTCAAAGCAATGCAACGCCTCACCAAATTAGAGGTTCTACGAATTCGTAGGTGTCCACTTCTACAGGAAAGATGCACCAAGGACAGCGGCGAAGAATGGCCCAAGATTTCTCACATTCCATAGATCAGTCTTTGTAAGCTTCTTTCTGATTATTTTTCTTTGTTTGAACGGTTTTCAAGATCACTACTTTTTATGCGCGCATGGCTCCATTACTATTTCGCTCACTAAATGATTGTCTACAAATTTATAGAAATGGTTTGGTTACCTTTGCTTTTTTCTTATACCCAGCATTGATCGATCATTGTTTTCTATGATAAAAAAAAAATATTCAGCTGATGATTGAAGCCAAGCAATGCCTCAGCAATGGCTTTCATGTTACAAGAGAAAGATGTACCATTGGGAGTGCGCCTGTGTGGGAGTCTCGTGTTGTGCGAGTTAAATCACTTGTCCTCTCTTAAAGCAGAGTAAGGTTTCAAACCATGTCATGTCATAAAGTATCCTACAGTATCTAGAGTTATCTTTCTGAATTGATTAGTGGCTGGTTTTGAAGATAAATTAATCATCCTCTTGCTCACTTTTGGTTTTTGTTTTAGTGGTGAAATATATGTAGCCCCAATGTTAACACAGTAGTAATTCTAATTACATAAAGAACATGGAGGACAATTAAGCTCTTGCTTATAAATTGTCTAGATGTAGCTAGTGTGCGATTGTTTGTTGTGGAAAAGCTGTTTGAAGCATTTATAAATTGAATCAAACTTGTTCATCCTGCTCTCTTCCTTTTCCTCAACCAACCATCTTCAAGAAATGCAGGTCTGGATTGAAGCTATGCAACGTCTCACTCGACTAGCTTGCACTTTTGGATTGAAGCTATAACAAATGGCTGAAGATTTCTCTCTAACCAGTAAGTTTATTTCTTTATTTCTTCGATGCTTGCTTCTCAGAAAACTAGAAACACCCACATTTTCAGAGTTCCATTAATTCTTTGCCCTGCTCTGTTTTCTCTCTCTCTCTCTCTCTCTCTCTTAAGCCCATTTGGGTTTTCTTCATTCTTGTAAATTATAATGAGCGAATGAGTTACAGAGTGATCCTTGCATTTTTCTTTTTTCAATGTGTTTACTGTAATTTTTTTTTGTTTGATATTTGCTTTTTGATTTTATGAAGGAATAGTTTTTATTTCTGGGTGTTCTTAATTTTTAGCTGGGTGATTATTTCTTGTGAAGGAATAGTTTTTATTTCTGGGTGATTATTGCTTGTGAAATATGATGGTAGTTTCATTTTATCTGGGCGTATATTGTGCTGCGATTTTTTATTTTTTATTATTGGTTGACTTTTATAAAGTGTGATATGTTAATTAATCTTTACAGCATTGAGATGGGTGAGTCATTTTGTTTTCTTTTTCGTTTTTCTCATTGCAATATGTAATGGGTGCATTGGAGTAATTTGATTATTAGCATTTCTGCAAAATGGATAAGCTTACAGCCTTTACACAAGCACATACTAAAAGAAAAGGCAGAAAGAAGTTGTATAGGTATTTCTTTGATTCTGTTTGGTACCCTTAAGTTTAAGAACTACAGCAGGGTACAAACTACAAAGTTGATTAGATTATTTTACTTGTATAGTTGTATTCTGTGCTCTTAAGAACCTGTGCCTTTGTTTCCAGTGACAAATTTGTCCAATTTTGTTTCCAATGCCACTTGTTTACTTCTTTCTTTTTATTTAGATGATTATGGTAGTAATCTCATGATTATGATTCATGAAAGACCTATTGAAATTCGAAGTCATGGAAGTTAGTGAGCTGACTGTCCTTGTGTAATTTTGAATTTTATGTTTTCCACTACTGAATGCTGTTGCCACTACCACAATGCCCAGAAGTGTTCATTTGGAAGTTGGAACAGGTAGTAAACTCCTCAGGGTTTTCTAATTGAGAGTTTTTGAGGGTTCTTGGGGGGAATATGATTTTGTCAATGTGCAAGTACTAACATGGTAAACTTCATATATAGAAGAACATGAATGTGACTTAGAGACGGAAATAAAAGAAAATAAAGGTTTTCTTTGGTTGCTCAAGTTAGTATGAGAAAGCTCATGTAAAACTTAATTATGATTTACGATACATATGTTTTATACAGTCATACTACTTCCTTGTCTCACATGAAACAAATTGTTAGACTGAATTTAGCTGAAGTTGGGCGACGTCACTTCCTAATACTCCTCACATTTTAATTTTCAAATAGCATGGTTGGTAGCGTGTATCGGAGAGGCATGGCCAATAATATTAATTAAGCAAATAAAGAACAGGTTATACACAGTTTGAAGTTTCAACAGATGTAACATTTTGTAGTATCTGAAAAAAAAAATTGAAATTAAATGGCTCTTGTGCATATTGTGGAAAGTCCATGTCAAATTGGCAGAATATCAATGTGCATACTGTCCTTTTCAAAAAAAACCCTGTGATATCCATTATCTCTTCAGGATTTTCTTTTTTAATGTGTATCTCTTCAACTTTTCAGGACAAACCTGGTGATATATGTGCTGGATTTACTGATCGAGGCATTGCTTCTGAAGAAGTCATTATAACCTGTTCTAAATGCAGAATAGCTCGTGAACATACGTCATTTGTAGGCTTCTTTCTGACTATTTTTCTTTGTTTGAACGGTTTTCAAATTTCTCAGTTTATTACAAACTAATTTTTATGCGCGCATGGCTCCATTACTATTTCGCTCACTATACAGAAATTCAAACTAGCCACTAAATGATTGTCTTGTTCATTCTGGAAAAAGCTTTCTGAAGCATGTCTACAAAAATAATAGAAATGTTGTTTTTTTTTTCCTTATACTCAGCATTGATTGATGGTTTTCTAGGATAAAAAAAATATTCAGTTACTCGATTGAAGCCATGCAATGCCTCAGCAATTGCTTTCATGTTTCAAGAGAAAGATTTACCATTGGGAGTGCGCCTGTGTGGGAGTCTTATGTTGTGCAAGTTAAATCACTTCTCCTCTCTTAAAGTAGAGTAAGCTTTCAAACCCCCATGAGTTATTAATTTAGCACGTACTTTCACAGTTTCATGTCATGTCATAAGTATCCAACAGTATCAAGAGTTTATCTTTCTGAATTGATTAGTGGTTGTTTCTGAAGATAAATTAATCATCCTCTTATGATTGAACAGAGTTCCAATTGTTAACTTTTGGTTTTTGTTTTAGTGGTGATATATATGTAACCCCAATGTTAACAACTACGGGAAAAGTAGGTTGCATTAGTAATTCTTACATAAAGAAGAGGGATGACAATAAAGCTAGCTCTTGCTTATAAAGATGTAGCTAGTGTGCGTGTGTTGTGGAAAAGCTGTTTGAAGCATTGATAAAATGAATCAATCTTGTTTATCCTTCTCTCTTCCTTTCCCTCAACCAACCATCTTTTTGAAATGCAGGTCTTGATTGAAGCTATGCAACGTCTCACTCAACTAGCTAGCACAAGTGGATAACTATGGTTCCAAGTTTTAGGGGTTACATGTGCCTTGAGACGTGTTTGAAGTTGCAGTTGCACATGATTATTCCCATCCAAGTTCTAAGTACAAGTACAGCCAATTATTGAAATCATTGTAAGTTCTTCAAACCACTGCTTCCTCTTCCCTTTTAGTGTTCCTCGTTGACTAGATTCAACCAGTTTTCAAATGCAGTGTACTCTTCTGTAGTCTCTGCTCTATAGGTTATTTACTTGCGGCATTTTTTCCTGATAGCTGGCTAATGGGAGCCAAGAGGCCCAAAAAGAAAAAGAAAAAAAACTAGACTTAAAGAATTCCTGATGTGGCTGACTTTATTGTTTTGGCATAATTTGCAATTTTTCACCAGGCTCTATCCTAGGCCAAATGGAAGAACAAGTTGCGCAACTGAAGTGCACTATGTGAAAACTGAGTTCAGTTATCTGCTGGCTGTATGGACCGACTTTGGTCACACCGCATTTGTGTGCTCACTTGGTGTTTCTTATGGGAAAGCTTGAATTATAACGAATGGAGGCCATAAGCTAGACAGTTATGTATTGTGCTTGTTTAGGAGGAACTCGAAGTATGATTTTAGGAGTGTATTGCAAGCGTCTTGGTGCTTCCATGTTCATGAGATTCAGTATGGTGGTATGATCTTGTTGTGCATTCTGGTAGAGCTCTAGAGGATCTTATGTTTTCAGAGCGTTTCTCTTAGTTGAAAGGGAAAAAAAAAATGAATGGAGAGATGACTGAAAGATTGAGTAATTGTGAGCTTTGGGTGTAATTGGGGCTCTCTGTTGAGAAGAGTTGAGAGAGAATATGAGATTACCTATGACTATGAGCGATTCAAAGAATTTTTTTTTGTTTTTTGTTTTTACGAACTCTGTTTAATCTTCTTTTGACAGTAGTGAATTATCGTCATGGGCTGTGGACGTAACCCAATTTGGGGTGAACCGCATTAAAACCTTTCATCTTATTGACGGTGTTGTCTTTGGTTCTATTTTTCATTTTCTTGGCTAGGAATGAACATCTAATGGGAAAAGCTAATCTACATCCTTGTACGTTTCACCATTTGCCTTTTTCATTTAGCAGTTTGCTGTTTACTTTAAATAAGGGCTAGCCTGACATCAATCAAAACTCAGATAATTATGGCTGGCGGACAGTAACAGCACATTATGTGTACATCCATATACAGAGACTATTGCTCTTCTATCATCTCACCTACCATGTTGGTACTTTAAGCAATATATCCTGAAAGGAATGCAGTGGCGCGGCCCCAGTTGGTTAGCTGAGCTCTTAGTAATAGGCCTTGTTTAGATGTGTTTCATTGTCCGCCTTTATTCTTGATGGAGGCCTCGTTTCTTCTCAAAAGGTACATAAATCCACATTCAAGTCACATCACATAATCACATTCCAGCAGCAGATTTGGTGACTTGCTTCAGAGTAGTGGCAATCTCATCAGCTGTTGGAGCTTGCCCATTTACAATGGCGACCAGTGGGCTCTGAGGAGGAACAATGTCATCTCTCAGATAGCTTCCTGATGTTCTTAGCAGCTCTTCAGAACCCTTTCCCACCACCCCTTTCATGATTATAGTCTTGTGAGTTCCTGCTATTAGACATTCAATCTCCAGCGTACGAAAAGGTACCTATTAACAATCAGGCAGAAAATATGGTACACTATTAAATGGCAGAGCAGTATGTAAAGAAAAATGGAACACCATCCTCAAGCTGCACATAGCAACAATACCTGAGAGCCTGTGCTCGAGAAGCAAGGAGAGGAACAATTTGCATTCGCGTCGAGCTTCTGCAGTACATTGGATGGCAGCGTAGTCCCCGCATCCTGAGTTTCTGTCTTAAATCATCAACTTTCCTTGCCTGCAAAAGCAAACCATTCAGAAACTTGGACCAAAAGGTTTACCTTTCTAAATTTCCCACATTCAGACTAACAAGTTTTATTTACCTTACTAGGATCCTTGATCAAGTATGAAATGCAATGGGCACTGCTTGATTTTATATCTTCTTCAATGTGGCTCGAAGATGTGGAATTCCGTTCACCATCAGGGCCATTTAAGAGCTTCCAAATGGTTTTCTTTAATCCTTCACAACCCCATCGGTAGTCAATGTGTGACGAATAATCTGGATCTGGGAAAAGTCTTCCATCTTCTTCTGTATAAGTACCAGGGTAGTAAACCTCACTTCCACTGCTACAAACCAACGCATCAAACTCATTTGCCTGTACCCTCCCTGATGCCAGAAACTCTACTGTTTCTGATGCTGGCATAGCTGTTAGCAGAGCAAACCCTGTAAATCTTGCACTTTGAGAATCTAGTCTTACAGCCTTGAATATTTCTTGCACAATTTGAATCATTTTCTTTTCAGGAGCTCCAGATTTGTCATAGCAATCGAGTGCTATGACAATCAATTTTCTTCTACGTCTTAACAAGGGATATTTGCTTGCTACATTATCCGGCAGCTTATTTCCTTCTTCATGGTCTTTTGGACCAGAATCTGGTTTCTTGATCTTGCTTAGGACACGCTTCACTTGATCTTGCACCTCATGGTCACCAGAAGCTGCAGTCACATCAAGAGATTCATTCAGTGAGGATTTGTCCCCATCAACTGAGAGCCTAAGAGACATATCTTGCACGTCCTTAAGAGAATCATTGAGGGACTCTTCAGCAGCCATTTCATCCTCCGGGGTGTCAGTCTGCCACTGTGGATGTCTCATGCGGCAGGCTGCTACTCTAGTCAAGTAGGTTCGGCAGTGTTCAGGCCATGAGAAAAGGTGTATGTTTTTCCAACCATTCTTTCTGCAGTCAACCCATAAATTCTTTTCCGATAACAACTTCAGCAGTGCATTAGCAATTGATTGCTGATCATGAGGGTCCACAAGCAAACCATTACTAAGCGCCTGAAATTCACAACATGACATAAGACAATTAATCTGTTGATCATAAATGAAACTATTATTTACTTTCTCCTAGCTTTCATGAATTAAATAGTAGAGTGCAGAAAGTAGAAAAGTAGGAACTATACAACAAATTTTGAAACTTCTCATTATGTTGCCATCTTCCTACTAGGTTAATGAGCTGTAGGACAGATTCACTTTATAACAACTAACAAATAGGAGGTATATGTTGCATGAATTTGAAAGTTGGGTACTCTATACCCGATGTATGTCAACCGGTCCACCATTTTTTGTAGCCACCATCGGAAGCCCGTGTGCTGCTGCCTAAATCATACAAAAAAATATATATTGAATGTGAGAATTGTCACTTTATGGAGAAGACAAAGGTCACAGCAAAAGATGGTATGCAGTAAAAACTAACCTCAATCAAGGTTAGCCCAAAAGGCTCCACTAATGCTGGATTTATGAAAACTCCCTGCCAAGGTTTAAACCCTTTAGAACATAATCTTTGTTAAACTCTGTATATTTATATCTAAAAACATCAACTAAACCTTTGTTTTTGCTGCAAGCCGGTAAATATCTGGAACATCTGATTGCTTGTGATGCTTTGGATAGGCCACTTGCCCATAAAGATCATACTTATCAATCATTTTCAACACTGTAGTAAGCACACTTGCATTTCCGGTAGACATTTCATCTATATAGTCCCTATTCCCCATTATCAGTGTCTGTGTATGAGAATATTAGTAAGCTATTCAAATGTATAACAACACTGCTCAATAGTATAATCAACTTATTGCACACATCTCCTTACAAGGTTAGCAAGTTCTCTTAGAGGACGGCATTCTCCAAAGGCTTTCAAAAGAGTGGTTATGTTCTTCTTTGGATCTGGCCGTGACAGAGCCAAGATCATTGGCTTGTGAGGATTCGTAAGGAATCTCATCACCTGCCAAAGGATGTGAATTAACAGCATGGTCACAGTTTAATTCACTAATATTTGATAACACAAAAACACTCACTTCTGACCATATTGTTGGTATTGCTTTCGGGGAAGAAGACCCATCACTGGTACCACCAATAAGCTGGCTAAGTTCCCCATCAGCATCATCTTCTTGGACCATAACATTACTGAAGTCCATGCCAGGAGGTATAACCTGCACAGAAAATGTGCATAATTGGAAAAAGAAACAATCCCATATTGTAAATCTTATGGTATCTAGTTGCATCTTGAAGCTCGGCCCATATTTATAGAACAGGAGTGCAACTCTAAAAGGGATTGGAAGTGAACTAATTGTGGCGTCATGAGGAAGATTGAAATAGAATCCATATCATATTTAATTGCTTCCTTTCTATTTCTCCAACACTTGAAAAAATCCTCCATAAGGCAGTGGTAGGTGAAGAAAATAATTATGTGTGTGTGTGTGTGTGCCATGAGCGAAAGCAGCTACTAGCTTACCACCATCCTTGGCATGTAACGACCATGGCAATTTACTCCTCTTCTAGCCCGGGCACGCAAAACTTTCTCAAGCTTGACATCAAACCCATCATAAAGTCCCCATTGCTCTTCGATTTCTTGTTTTGTACTTGTAATAACAAGTTCTGCAGCATCAAGGGAAAGTTCTTCCGCCTCTATCCTTCTCATAATCTTATATGTTGAATTAATGTCTTCCTTTGATTGTCGTCCCTGCTTAATAAGCTGTTCAAGCTTGTTTCTTCCAAGTGAGTGTCCTGTTAGAACCATTGGGACATTCAAAGCACCAGAAAGAAGAGCAGCACTATCCCCTGCATCTGCATAGTGGCCATGAATTACATATGGCCAGACAGGCTGGCCTCTCCCAATTTGTTCACCCAAAACTTTGGACATATTAAGAATGTGAGCTAGAGCCCCATCCACAAATTCTTGAATATGGGGCCAGAGTACTTCTTTACTGAGGTATTGGTCGCGAGGACCAAAAGGAATTCTGATTATATATGCTCCGCTGCTTTCTCCTAGATCACCATCACCATCTTCAGGACCTGCAGTTATCATCTCTGTTGGTTCACCATAGCTCCAATCAACCTCAGGAGATGACACTTGGCGAGTAAAGAGATCTACTCTATAAACCCCAGGCATCCTTGCAAGTGCTCTGGCAAGCTCTACCACATATTTGACCTGATATTGTTTCGTAAAGCTATGAAGCATAAATTCAAATGCCAAGAATAGGAAAACAAATTAGCTTCATTTTCAAATAGAAAAATTAATGCCATGGCCACGGTTACCTGTCCACCTGTATCTGAGTCTCGACCAAGCTCCATGTTTTCTCCCCGGACTAAACCATGCAAACTGTCCATGAAGTAAGTTTAAATTACTGATTAGGAGGACAAATTTAAATGTCTTTAACGAAACTGTTATAGTTGCATAAAATAAACACTAAGGAGAAACTTTCAAGGACGAAAATAGAGAAATCTATACTTTGAAATTCCAAATGAAAACGGTGGGAGATAAACTATAAACTGCAATCTGTAACAGGACAGTTATAGTTCAGAAACATCATTGCATGCTGAGTATCCAGCTCTCATAGCATTATGTACCTCATTTCACTTTTTTTTTTTTTTTTTTGATCCCTGATGGACATCCCCACAACCCACCACAAAAACTGCAAAAGGGAAAAGCCTGTTGATCCTAGCTTATACTGTAAAATTTTCTTCAAAATTTCAAAGTTATCTTATTTATCTGTTCATCCATGTTCGAGGCTTAGAGAGAGCACTGAAGAAACAAAGACCAAGCTAGACATCATTCTAGCAAATATAGAAGTCATGATTACTAAAACTCACCTGGATGCAGAAAAGTCGGAAACTATTTCAGTGAAAGCAGAAAGTTAAAAGAGAAAATTCTATATTAACCGAAAACTAGTGGTGAAGCCATGTCAGTAAAAAATAACTACACCATGATATATACCTGATCAGAACGACATATAGTTTTTTTTCCTTTTTATCATCTGACCATACTTCCAAATTAGAAACCATTCGCTGGAACTTTCTTCTTGGAGTCTCACATAGCAGCATCTCCGCCAAAGCATCACCCTTCTCTCCTTCGGACAAGTCTTCTGACATGTCTTCGGTTGCATCCCTCCGTCCTTGTTCCCGCTCCCATCTGCGGTTTGCCGACCGTTGAAGTTCCTCCCACTCCAACTGCATGAACCATCAATTTTATGCATAATACTAGTCCAGCTATCCCCTCCACCGCTAAAAGTAATGGCAGCTGGGGCAGAGGATAAAAACTAGAGGGGAAAGAACCATATGCCCCAGCTGAATCTTTGAGCAGATAACCAGCAAAATATGAATTGGCCTTTTCTTTTGAAAGATTTATTTTAGGGGAACTTCAGCCAGAAACTAGTTCAAAAACATAGTTTATAAGAATGTGTACTTCAAATAGTCTATGAACAGGTCAGGCAAATCCTCCAAGATTATGCAAACTATAATTTTTTTTTTTTTTTTGGGACGAGTATGCAAAAGTATTCAAAGACAAACATCACAGATTCTTATGCACAAGTAATGAATTTTATCCTCAATATCCAAGATTCATTAGTCAATCCCTGTCAATATACAGCTCCAAAAGGATTTTTTTTTTTTTTCCAAATGCTAGCAAATCAGTGGAGATTAAAAGTAGCAAAATCATCATCTCCATAACAAATATAACATTTCAAATACCAACAGCTCCGTTTTTCTAGAAAATTTTTAGAACAAATTTCAAATCAAACCCAGATGTTCTTTATTTTTGATCAAAACCAACAAAGCCGTGAAGAAAAAGAAATCAATTTAGAAACAGAGGAGGAGGGAAAAGAAGAACCTGTTTCTTCTTACGGGTAAGATGCCAAATGCGCCAGCACATGTTCTCGAGCCTGGAGCTGCGCTCTCGTGTGTTGCGGGTAGCAACCACTTTGATCCACGTCCGGTACAAATCCGACTCATCCACCCCAGTAACCACCTCCTCCACGAAATACTTAGTCGGATTAAAATGTCCTCCCTCTCTCAGATTCACCGGCGTCGGCTTCTGCTCCTCAATCGCCGTGGCCCCGGTGTCAAGTATCGCCTCCAAGTAGCCATTGATCCACTCATTTCCCGCCATCGTCAGTCACTTCCTTGCGCTCCAAGAAATCTCCCACTCCAGGTTTGAATCAAAATTAGGGCAAAAAGAAAGTGAAGGAGTTTTGATGGTGGTGGTGGTGGTGAGTGAGAGCTAAGATGGGAGCGGAGAGAGAGGAGCACTACGTGACGGAGAAGGGTGTGGGGTCGGGGAGGGTGACAGGTGGAGAGAAGGATAGGGGAAGGTCACGAGAGAGGCGGGGGTGGGGATGGTGATACGTGGCCCATGATGGGTGGGTGCGTCACACTCGTTTGGAGGTCGGACTGATTCCCAATGCGCGGGGTTTTGTTGGTTTTTCTGTTTTGCTCCTATCGAGAGATTTGCTGTTACTAACTGACTCGCCGGGTTTCCTTCATGCATGGGATTTTATTTATTTATTATTTTTTTATGTGTGCTCAAAACAAAAGAAATTTGGGTGTTTAGATTGGAGGTACTTTTTTTTCTTTAATCTTTTTATACCAAAAAAAAAAATATTAAATACACTACTACAAAAAGTTAATCAGACAACGGTGGATTTCTGTTGTTTGATGATCAAGTCCACCGTTGTCTAAGTCAGTGTTGTGTGATTGAAAAATCACACAACGGTAATTCCACCGTTGTCTGATAGTAGTTGGCTCAACAGAAAAGCTATTTTTCCGTTGTGTGAATTCTGCACAGCAGGTGCCTGCCATGGCATGCGCAGGGATGCCTCGGCCATTCAGACAACAGAAGATAATTTTTGCTGTTGTGTGAGATTTACAACACACAACAGCCATAACTCTTTTTTTGTTGTCTAAGATTCATAACACACAATAACTATAATTCATTATTTGTTGTTTGAGATCAATAACACACAACAGCTATAATTCTCTCTTTGTTGTCTGAGACACATAACACATAACAGCTATAACTCATTAATTGTTGTATGAGATTCGTAACACACAATAACTATAACTTATTGTTTGTTGTCTGAGATTCACAACACACAATAGATATAACTCATTCTTTGTTGTCTAAGATAAGTAACAGACAACCAAAGTGAAATTATCTCCCTTGTCTGTTATTGCATTATAACAAAGACAATTTTATTTCTATTGTGTGTTATCAATCTCACACAACATAATTTTGCTTCATTTGTTGTTGGTTGTTAGTTCACACAACAGCTACATTTGGTTAGCTGTGGTGTGAATATTGTAATCAAATTGACTAACAGCCAATGTCTGTTGTAGAAGAAGCCTTAATTTTGAACTCTTCTGCACGCAGTCACACAACACATTGATTTGCATTGTGTTGTAAGACTATTGGACAGTAATTACAACATAAAAAGTACTCAAATCCATATCATCCAATTACCATTTTTCAAACATTGATCCATACATTCATGTAACTAGATAATGTACCAAACAAGAAAACATTCCTAGCTAGCTACACATGAATCAAAAGATGATATAATATCTTTTTGCTTCAACAAAACCTTCTTGTGTCATTTTGTCAAGCATCTTGTGCACTATATTCTCATTTGCATCACCTCCAAGCTTGTTGTGAAGCTTCACAAGTTAGCACATACTGCAGCAGAAGAGCATGATACATTACCAAAGGGGGTTATCAGCTTTGTTGGTTTTCCGGAGGAATGAAGAAAAAGAGCATGTAACCCAAGTTCAAGTGCCTTTTCCCCACTCACTAGCACCAATACAGCTGCACCATCACTGCCCAAGAGAAAAGCAGAACCCATTATGCTCTGTTAAAAATGAGAGACCATTATGAGAAGTACCTAAACACTGTAAAAAAGCATTGCCAGCAGTAACTGTACCCCCATAATATAAAGTTTCTAATAGATGTACATGGGGTGTGGGTAATTATTTTCTCTGTAAAAAAGGTAATGTACTTCATACTCAATGAACTTGACAAGCACAACCAAAATTTTCAGGTCTGACAGTTTTATGTAGAGAAGTCATGATTTAGAGATTCTTTTCCTAATGGACAGATTGCTATCAGCCTAAGCTATTACCACTTCTTTATGTTGCTGATTACATATGCACAAACTCAGTCTGAAACAAGAAAGATCCCAAAACTAACCCACCCAGCTAGAAAGGAAAGCCATATTCACCATAAAATTGATCCAGACGAATGCTACTATATGCAAATTGATCGATCAATAACAAAAACAAACTATGATGGAAGTAAACATTGCAGAACTTGTATTTGTCACAATTCACAAGCCTAATAAATAGCATCCTACAGTCAATTACCCTCTTATAACAAGATTGATAAATAGAAATCAAAACGAGTACAATAGCAGAGTGCTTATCCTAATCGATCTATGTGAGGATAGCAGAGTACTTTGCCCAATCTATGTGAGGAACTAAATTGTGTGAACTAGCCAACGTTCCAGACTAGGCATATCTAAACAATGTAAAAAAAAAAAAAAAAAGTATCTAAGATGGAGTCATCAAAATGAGAGAAAATGAGAACGCAAAATTCTAAATTACGAAACACTGGATTTTAAGGTGTTGATGAACCTTGTTGGTGCCGAGCCATTTGCTGATGCATTCACTGTCACGCCCCTGATTTTTACAACAATAAAAATCGATATATATAATCCCATAATTATACATGCGTGAATATTCAGTCATCAATACAAATACCTGGAACATCTTTCCCTTAAAACAAGTACTTACTGATACACTGAATCATCCAAGATAACATACACTCGCTCCACAGAGTTATATATTATACAAATTTACGAATTTAATTGTCATCACAATAAAACGTAAATGCTCCTCAGAGCTTACTGCATAGCGGAAGTCATATATTGGCAAAGCCAACAAAAATTGCTTCCTACCCGTTCTGCTGCCAACAAGCTCCTTCAGCTTCAGCCACGATTTTCCTGACCTGCAGGATTAGCCCCTACACCATTCACAATGGTGCACCGGGGTTGCCAAACAACAAACCCGGTAAGCTTCTTCAAGCTCGTATGAGTAACTCATGAACATCAATCAACAACTCACATCAATCTACTTAAGGAAACATGCAACCATGAATCCTTCTAACATTCAATATCCTTTCCACAGAAAGTGTGGAAAGGACAACATGAGTCACCGCTATGACCATGTCCTATTTGCTAACTTAACCATCAAGTAGCAATTCAAGTCTCATCTAGAAAATTAAAGAAGAATGCCATCTGAACTCTCCTTTAAGCTGCATACCTATGAGTCTCAAGCAACCTCGACCGTTACTCCCATAAGCTATCACGGCAGATAAACTAGAACCCTATTGAAATTGTAATCACTCGTCCTAACCAGGACATGGTTACCTATTTCCTGCCTTGATCACCATCTGTGATCTATCACCATCTGTGACATATGATTTCAGACTCCATCTAGTCAGGAAATCAACATCAAGGTCGCCATCTGCAACCTGTCACCATCTGTGACCTATAATCATTAGACCCCATCTGGTCTCAGCTCAACCATTGATCACCATCTGTGACTCATGATCTTCAGACCCCATCTGGTCACGAAATCAAACATCAAGGTTACCGTCTGCAACCTATTACTAGCTATGATCTATCACCATCTGTGACGTAAGATCTTATTAGACCCTATCTGGTATTAAGATCAACGTTAAGTAAGTCGCATCCGACTTAAAAACGTTACAACATCTAGTTTCGGTTTTCCTAATCCCTGCTCACCATCTGTGACCCTTGATACTAAAACCAATACATCTAAAATGAGTCACGCTTGACTCAAAATGTAACATCAAGCTCAATACTTTTCAAACAATAGAAAACATCTTTTCTACAATATTGTTTCCTGAAAAGTCGCATTCAACAATAATATAAACACCATCATGCATATTATTATTCATCACAATCATTCACAAGGATATATATATTTCATCTAAATATATACATGTAGTCATTCGCTCAGGAATGCCTACTAATACCAACTAAAGTTTGCAGTTAAATAATTAACGCCAAAACAATAATGGTACTCATGTTCATAAAGGTCCTTGTGAGATTTACTCACCTCGAACTCCTGCTGCGTCTTCAATACAGAACCAAACCAAAACTATCACCAATCACTCGTCCAAATACTTCGTCAAGTACCTAATCACA
>BDJD01001250.1:206571-217657 GCA_002564525.1 Rosa multiflora
AGATATTTTGTGTTGTTTGTTGATGATTGTACAAGATTGTCATGGGTTGCTCTTCTTAAAACCAAAGATGAAGTCTTCCCTGCTTTTCAAACCTTTCATAATCTTGTTCAAACACAATATCATAGCACCATTAAAGTCCTTCGTTCTGACAATTGGGGGGGGGGGAGTATGTTAATCATGTGTTCCAAGAGTTTTTTCAAAACCATGGGATTGTTCACCAAACCACGTGTCCACAAACACCAGAACAGAATGGAGTGTCCGAACGTGGCTACGGAGGTCATCAGAAGGGGTACAAGTGCTATCATCCACCCACCAGAAAGTATTATGTCACTATGGATGTTACTTTCTTTGAAGACATGAGTTATTTCTCCTCTTTCAGATACAGCTCTTCAGGGGGAGAATTCATATTTTATTGAGCTATATCATGGAGAGGGGGAGGAATCAGAGGGAGAAGGAGAAGTCACACAGCCAGGAGGTACTTTGATGGACTCGGTTGAGACTATTAGCTCGCCGCCTCCAGCAGCAGAAGCACCAGTTCCCATCACTCAGAATGAGGTTGAAGACACAACTGCTCCTCCTGCCATCACTTCTACCCCTGACCCACAGCTTCCTGGTACTGAAGATCACCGATTTGAGGTATGTCCATCCACTGATACTAGCAGTAGTGAGTCTAATGTTGAGCCATATGTGTTACCACATAGAACCACTCGAGGTCAATCAGCCAAAAGATATGAACCTACTCTTACTGCCAAATCAACCTATCCAGTAGCCAACTATATGTCCACTAGGTGGTTGTCTAAGTCATATGAATCATTTGTGAATCAAATATTTGCTGTATCAGTACCTAACAAAGTGCAGGATGCGTTGGGGGATCCAAAGTGGAGGAAGGCTATGGATGAAGAGATGGAGGCGTTGCAGAAGAACAGTACTTGGAAACTTGTGCCTCCACCACAAGGCAAGAAGGCTGTAGGCTGTCATTGGGTGTTTACCGTGAAACATAATGCAGATGGATCAGTGAATCGATACAAAGCACGTCTTGTAGCAAAGGGATTTACTCAGACCTATGGTATAGACTATGATGAAACTTTTGCTCATGTTGCCAAGATGAATACTATTCGGGTTCTGCTCTCGTTCGCTGCTAGTTTAAACTGGCCACTCCGACAGTTTGATGTCAAAAATGCATTTCTTCATGGAGAGTTAGCCGAGGAAGTATACATGAGTCTCCCACCAGGGTATGTAGTTGCTTCTCCCGGTGAGTTTGTATGCAAGTTGAGAAAGTCTCTGTATGGTCTCAAACAGTCACCTCGTGCTTGGTTTGGAAGATTTTCACAGTTCATGCCAAAGGTTGGTTACAGGCAGAGCAACTCAGACCATACCTTGTTTCTTAAGCATCAACAGGGAAAGGTAACAGCTCTAATTATCTAAGTGGATGATATGGTAATCACTGGTAATGACACTGTTGAGATGGATAGACTGCAGAGACAGCTAGCCTCTGAGTTTGAGATGAAGGACTTGGGTGAGCTTAAGTACTTCTTAGGAATTGAGGTAGCCAGGGGGAGAGAAGGAATCTATCTATGCCAGAGGAAGTATGTTATTGACTTGTTGACAGAGACAGGTTTATTAGATTGCAGACCTATTGATACTCCTATTGAGCAGAACCATGGTTTAGCTGAGTATCCAGATCAGGTACCTACTGATCAAGCTCGCTATCAGAGGTTAGTTGGGCGCCTGATTTATTTGGCTTATACCAGACCAGACGTTGCGTATGCAGTGAGCGTGGTGAGTCAGTTCATGCATTATCCGAGTGAGAGTCACATGGATGCTGTTATGCGAATTCTGAAGTATTTGAAGTCAGCTCCAGGTAGGGGAGTACTATTTTCTAAACACAACAACATCCTCGAGGTTTGTGGCTTCACAGATGCAGATTGGGCTGGAAATATCACAGACAGCAGATCGACATCAGGTTACTTTACCTTTGTGGGAGGTAATTAGTTACATGGAAGAGTAAGTTGTGGCACGTTCTAGTGCTGAGGCCGAGTATAGAGGTATGGCTCACGGAGTGTGTGAATTGTTGTGGCTGAGAAATCTGTTACGTGATCTGGGTTTCATACTCAAAAATTCCATGCAATTGTATTGTGACAACAAGGCAGCTATTGACATATCGCAGATTCCAGTACAGCATGATCGTACTAAGCATGTGGAGGTTGATCGTCACTTTATAAAGGAGAAGCTAGATGCCAAAATCATTAGCTTTTCTTTTGTTCAAACTGAAGAGCAACTTGCAGATGTACTTACCAAAGGAGTTTCCAGGAAGACGTTTTATGACTCACTAAGCAAGTTGGGCATGGTTGATGTATATGCACCAATTTGAGGGGGAGTGTTAGTGTGAGTCATCGTTCCCTATTAGGAATAGACTACAAGGGAATATATTGTTGTAATTACTTACCTTGTATATGTTGTGTAGTACAGTAGTACACAATAGTTGTAGTACGATTGTAATCTATTTATATACACCACAGAATGGGTGTAATATTATATCAGAAAGTTTATTCGATCTCTCAATCTTGTCCTATTTGACTTGACATTCATGAAGTCAAAAGAAAATAAATACAAACAGTAACACAAGACAACTAACAAAAGCAAAGAAAATGCTAACAATAACCCAAAAGACAAACAATTCACTATCACATCACCTTTACCCTGTGACTGAAAAAAAAAAAATTATTCCTCTCAAGTAGGAGCTATTGAAGTGCGAAACAAAGAAATCAAAATGTACCTAACAGAGAACACTTGTATGGTCTTCTTCCCTCAAAAGGTTTTCCATTTCACAACTTCCTTAGCAAAAAGTTAGACTTCGAATCCAATTATTCCACACAAATCTTGCTATGAAATGTAACAATTTCAATCCTTAAATGAACTAAACAATAAAACAAACAACAAATCCTCCATAGTAGCAAAAGTAACTGATTCAAAATTACTGCAATTGAACTAATGGATAACAAATGCTTGCCTGAGTGCCCCACTGGCCTTTCAAGTAAGCGCTGGAGTCAATGGCCCCATCCCTGACGAACCCATCAACTGCTCATCTAAGTTGATAGAAATGGTGATGACGAAATCCACATGGCACAGATCGGAGAAAATTCTGAACCGGAAAAGCATTGTCTTCCTTTTTAGAGTTTTTTGATGAAGAGAGAGGCAGACAAGTGCATGGGAGGAGGAAGAAGCAGCGAAGGTTTTAAGGGTAGAAAGAGTTTTGGGTGTTTGGGTGGTTTGAGATTTCAATGTGATTCATAAAATTTCTGGAGAATTTTGGAGTTTCAGAACTACGAGAGAGAGATGACAAGAGAAAGATATATGAGAGAATGAGGGACTTGATTGTTTGATGGCTTCACGATAGTCATGGCCGTCGCGGAGCTTGAGTGCTCAGGGAAGAAAAGGCGCAGTTTGAGGTTGAAATGGAGTGATTTGGGAACTAGCCAGGGTTCTTGGGAGGGATTGAAGATGAAAAATTGGGTTTTTAGGGTTTGATGGAAGAATGGAAAGGTTCAGGTCGAAGAAGTCTTATTTTGACTCAAGTGCGGAAGAGAGAGGATGAAAGGAAAAGAAATGATTTGAACTTCAACTATTACTTACCAAGTCGATCCCACAATAGAAACACAACACACTGTCGTAAGAGTGCATGACATAAAATCAACATGTCAAAACGTGGAGGGAAATCTGCCGCCTGCTGCATTTTGAGCCGAAGTGCTGCCGCCTATGTTCCCACTTCACACAACAGAAAAGTATAACTTATGTTGTCTAATTTCTACAGGTTGCATAAGGTTTACCTAGTGGAAGATATCCAAGCAAGCTTCCTCAAAATTTGGCGTCTAGTTTTCAATCACACAACGGAAAATGTCAAGCACAGTTGTACTAAGTACCCCAAATTTCAGATTTCAAGAGGCAACCAAGACTCGAGAGTGGAGGGAAATTTGCCGCTAAATTTTCAAGGCTCAGACAACGGACAATACTTAATTGTGTTGTGCAATGTAGTTTTGAGAAAAAAAGTTATCACTTTGTTGACATTCACACAACACAACATTACTAATACCGTTGTACAATAGATTTTATTTAAACACACAACAAAAGATTTTTGTTCCGTTGTGTGATTAACTTTTTGTAGTAGTGTTAATCCCAGCTGGATGGACAAGATAATTGAATACAAGCGCAATGGTACATTGCCGGACGATAAGATCGCAGCACGGCGGCTAAAGCGTAGAGCAACCGCTACAACATATAGAAAGGCAAGCTTTACCGCCAAGGCTTCACCCATCCCAACCTCCGATGTCTGACACCAGAGGATGGAAGGGTCATCCTGGAAATGGTGCATGGCGAGAAATGTGGAAATCACTCGGGTGCCAGATCACTAGCAAATCGTACCATGCGCCAATGATACTTCTAGCCCACGTTTTCCGTCGAAGCCAGGGAGGTCTCCAGATCCTGCCACAAGTGCAAACAGTACACGGATCTCCATCATGCCTCAGCAAAACCTTTCTCCATCATCATAGGCCCATAGATTCACTCCACGTGGGGCCTCGACTTGGTAGGCAAATTACCAACGGCTGAAGGTCAATTCAAGTACATCATTGTGGCCATTGATTACAACAGCAAGTGGATAGAGGTGGAACCGCTTACAGCAATCACTACCGCTAAGGTTACTCATTTCCTGTGGAAAAACATCTACTGCCGCTATGGCGTCCCCCATACCATCATCACAGACAACAGAACACAGTTCAGCAACAAGGAAATCATATCTTTCACCGCCAACCTGGGTACCAAGATGAGCTTTGCATCTGTGGCCCACCCTCAGACCAATGGCCAGGTTGAGGCGGCAAAGAAGCTGCTCAAAAAGAAACTTGACGAAGTCAAGGGCTTATGGGCGGGGAAGTTACCAGAGGTTTTGTGGGCCATTAAGACAATTCCAATATTCGCTAATGGCGAGACGCCATTCTGTATGATGTTCGGAACTGAGGCCGTCCTACCCATAGAAGTCACCCAACCTACCGCCAGGATCGAAGGCTACTGCCCAAAGACCAACGGCGAAGGCATCAACCTCGACAAGGATCTCCTTGACGAAAGGCGCCACAAAGCCCATTTACACAACTTGCAAAACAAGCAGCGGGTATCGCGTTTCTATAACGCCAGAGTCAAGGCCTGAAACCTCCAACTGGGGGACTGGGTAATGAAGAAAGTCATTCCACAGCTAAAAGTGCTCCGCCCAACTTGGGAATGACCATACCAAATAGTGGAAGTCATCAGCCCTGGTACATTCTACTTAATGGACAAGGATGGTGTCACCACGACCCACCCTCGAAATATCGAACACTTTCGGTATTATTACAAATAGTCATGCCGCTACCCAAGAGCATCTTGACGTAGATAAATTTGTGTTCAATATTTAGCTAAGGGAAGCTACCCAACGGGTACAACCCCTCTTTTGTAAATGTTGATCTCTCAACTATCAATGAAACGAGGAATCACTACTACACAAAAAGCTTCACACTATAGTTTAAAACTGTCGTCTCATGTTTTACATTTCCGTGGTCTATCGAGGCGTCGTCTAATGAAACACTATCAGACGACGGTTTTCAACCGTAGTATACCGATCATTGGGTCGACGGTGTGCAGCTAACTCCATCGTCTGATGGATCGACAGATCTGCCGACATGCTGTCGACAGAAGTTTGCCGTGGTGTGACTTCCGTTCCTACCACGGTTTTTAGAAATTTTCAGTGGTGTGACCTCTATTCATACCACGGATTTTAGAAATTTGCCGTGGTGTGACTTCTATTCATACCACAGTTTTTAAGAATAAATGTGGTGTGATGACCTAAAAATTCAGTGTATGTGTGCTTTCACACGACGTATATAACTCTAACCGTTGTATTGTGACATTTGAAACAATGGTTTTTGCTAATACTTGTTGTCTTTGTGTGCATCCAACAATGATATCAATAAGAACCGTCGTGTGAATTGTAGAAATTTTGTTTGATATATTCCACCCTATTATCCTCATCAGACGACATATTTTTCCATATATTGTTGTTGTAATGGCAAGATTTAGATTCTGGAGTGAAAAATGACCAAAAGAATAGTAAATTAATCATAATAGATAGTTGTTATAATCCCATAGCAATCTAAATGGGTCTGATAATGCTAATTGTATCTACAAAATAGGAGAACAGAAAAAAAAAATCCAAGTCAAGTTCTAATTCACAGATCTCCTGCTCTTCTTAGCTTTTGTCTTCAAAATTAGGCTTCACTTCATAACATTGGCACTCTCCATGGCCTAAAGAATAGTAATGGGGATTCCTCATTGAAAGAGTTCTAGGATGTTGCAGTGCTCCAAATACAAGAAGTTGTTGTGTTAATTATCCAGCAGCCAAATATTCTCATTTGGTGCTCCAAGTACTTACATTTACGGCAGCTACAGCATTTTCATAATCCACAACTGCCTCACTGCTGCTAACCAAACTAGAAACTAAGCTTAGCAGCTATCCAAAGAATAAAGTTTTAGTCTGTATATATGCACGTTTTGTATACAATTATCAAAACTATTAGCTTTACCAACATTTTTCAGTGCATCGATGACTTACAAAAGCAACCCTCCTTCATAATACCCTATCACAATGCACAGAAAGCACGACTAAAATTGATATATTTAAGCCAATTACACCAATTCTCGGCAACTAATTCCAAACAGATATCACTAGAATAGAAGTAAAGGCCATATTACCACTACTAGGATAAAGTTCATAGACATCAGTTCACAACTGATGTTAAAAAAAAAAATCCGATGTCTTAGTGGGTGATGTTAAAGATCGCCAAAACTAAGACATCGGTTCACAACTGATGTCTAATTTGCTACGAGACATCGGTTTAAGGTTCAGAACCGATGTAAAAACGTTAATGTGATCACCATTTTGGTGTGTTTAGCTATTGTCAAACCTTCATATTTTGGCATTAGATGCTTAATGAAATATAGGTCTAACAAAACAATTATCCATTTTAACATCGTTTCTGATTTAGAAACGATGTCTGATAATATTTTACACATCGGTTCTCATTAATTTTTGCTTGTGGTTCATAAGCTTTTCGTGTGTTTGGTACATAATATTTCACTAGATATTCAATCTACATTCTGTAGTATAGTTTGAACTGATGTCCATATTTATTCTAGACATCGGTTTTGTGTATATATCGATGACTATAGTTATTCTAGACATCAGTTTTTGTTTATATATCGATGTCCATAGTAATCTAGACATTGGTTTTGTGTATATATCGATGTCTATAGTAATCTAGACATCGGTTTTTGTTTATATATCGATATTTATAGTAATGCTAGACATAGATTTTTGTTTATATCTCGATGTCAATATCTATACTACACATCGTTTTTGTTTATATATCGATGTCCATAGTAATTCTAGACATCGGTTTTTGTTTGGTAACTGATGTATTTTCTCATTCTTGACATCGGTTTTGGTCTTATGTTTGGTATGCAAGGAGGAGCTCATATTGAGTGCGGTTCTAAAATGAAACACTTAAGTGTATGAAGGAAGTTGGTGAAATCGACACTTGTTGATATATTTGTACTGTTAGTGATATAGGAAAACAATTTCAGTAGCTTTCAAGATATTATGCTGATCACAACAATGGCTGTACTTGAAATTAGCTAATGTAAAAGCTAGCTGCTAGCTAGTTTAGTATCCTGAAACCGATGGGATTGTAGTTTGGTGGGTTACTTGATGAAATGGGAAATTTGCTAATTTTAGGTCCTATAATATGCTTTTGATGTTTGTTCGTACAAATTCAACACATACAAGTTTATGATATGTTGTACCACAAATATAGTAACAACAAAAAGAACAACTGTATGTCGTTCCTACATACTTGTAACAACATAAAAATGAAGTTCAATTCATTATCAAACAACAGAAGTTCTTCTAACAGACAACAGAAAAGCGAAGCTCATTTAACTATCACACAACAGAATTCGATTTCATAATAATGTTGTTCTCAGCTTATATCAACAATTAAATGTCTTTGAAAATGTATTCAAACAACAAATTGTTAAACATGCCTTTATTTTGGTAACTTTGGACAACATATAAATGTGTTCTTATTTAATTTCAGACAATAGCAGTTTTATTAAAACTGTAGTGTGTAATTGATTTGAACAACATTAATGTGTCGTTGTATGTGATTAGTAACCACAGAAAGCCACAAATCCTTCAAAGTTGGGTTGTTCAGACGACAGAGCCTTGCGAAACTTCTGTTGTCTGAGTGAGAAGAGACGACGGAGGATATCTGTCGTCTGATGCCTTAAGAGACGGCAGCTGTATAGACAACAAATAATTTACATATCAGACGACAGATATTTGTCGTCTGAAGGCTTTATTGGCATAGTGGTTATCTGAACTCCCATGATCGTAGTCATCAGAGGGAGATGTCTACATGTTTGGTCTCGAAACGTGAAGGGTGTGTTGTACACTTTTGCTCCTTCGACCTAGGTTATTTTTGTCCCATTGAGTTTTTGTTACTCGGCAAGGTTTTTAACGAGGCAAAGAGAGGAGCACTACTTTTGGGCGACACAAGAGGGAGTGTTTAAATATATATGGTTTATGTGTCTGGCCCAAACTCTAGTGACTTGTCCAAGTTGTAATAGGGTTAGTCTTACAGATATTCTCAGAAATATCTTATACAATGTATGATTCAGTTTCCATGTAAGACACATATTCTCTGGTTTTAATTCTCTATATAAAGAGGCCCCTATTATCAATGAAATATACAACTTATTCTCTCCCAATTTCTGATTCCCTAAAACAATTTTTAATTTGTTTTAAACTTTCTTAATGTATTACACATTCTAAATCTTAAACAGATACGTACAACCAAACAATATAAATTGCAATTAATGAAATTTTTGATTGATGGAGTTAAAGATTCTATCATTTATAAATTCCTATGGATTTCATGATTTTCTCATCCAAACACACCATAAAAGAAAATGGAAGACAGGAGGAAAATTTCTTTTTAAGAAGAAAATAACTTTATTTTTTAAAAAGTAAAGTTATTCGTCTTGTTACGTCAACCACCGCTCATATCTCCATTATGCTTTTGAAAAAGTAAAGTCCTTCGTCCTTTTGTGTCGGCAACCGCTATTTTTCTATCATGTTGATGATAATGTGGTATTTCTACAATATGTCAAATAAACAAATTCAGGAGGATGGGCCCGCTACACTTCGTCAATTTTTAATTTTTTTTTTTTTTTGTAACTTTTCTAGGCGATATTTAACAGAAAAGTTAACAGCATACATTAAAGTGAAATGTTTGAGCAAACTTAGTATACCATTGTGATAGTTATGAAAGTTGGCATATTAAAGTGTAGAAATGTCAATAGTTGGTGCATGGTTTGTGATGTTCTCCGAAATAAATTCTAAATATACGAAAGCTAAACTATAATTTTACTGTACATTCCGCAACAGACAAAATGAATGAATAGTGTACTGCCTCATGTCTTTTATTACACAATTGCCCCGACCTGTACCTTTTCTATGACATTGAGTCCCATGAGCTGTTTGCTTCTCCTGCCACCGATTAGTGTTGGCATGGCTGCGCGTCCTTTCCCTGCAGAAATATAGACTATAGAGAGAGAAAGGTAGACAGCGATGGTGTTCGAGGGTCTTTCCTGCGCACAAAGAGAGAGAGAGAGAGAGATAGAGAGCGAAGGGAGTAAGAGGAAGAAGAGGAGATTCAGCAGTAAGCAAGTAAACTATGGAAAGAGGGAAGAACTTCCTGTGGTATGTTCCTATGTGGAATCAAATCCGATTGAAAAAAGGTTCGATTTCGAATTGGAGAATAAGACGATTGCTCATGTATGTTTTTTTTTTTTTGGTTCTCTAATTGGGGATTGATTTGGGTCCTCCTCAATTTTTTTGATGCAGAATCTTGCTGGGTTTTCTTATTTGTTCCTATATATAGAAGCAATTGTTGGGGCAAAATCGATTTTTGGGATGTCATTATTTTCTGAGAGATTCAAGCTGTTGAAGCTCCTGAATTTTCAAGGAGGACTTTTGATCGGTATTGATGAATTTCCGACTGTTCTCGGGTATTATTTGCTTGATGGTGTTTGTTTTGAGATGTTTTATTAGTTTGAACAAGGGTGCAAGTTAGCTTTTGGTGTTCTATGTTTGAATTGTTTTAGTTAAACTTAACTTGCCATGCATTTGCAATTGAAGTTTACATTGGGTCAAATCTTTGTCTCCTTTTGTCTTTTTCTTTTTTGTAGTCTGATCATATTGTCAATGAAATCATATAACTTGCAGTGGTTCAATCATGCATGTTTACATAGATTACTATTAGATTGTCATGATAGTATCAATTTGCGTATTAACATGTAAAATATCATTTCTTCTTTGAACAAAATCTGATTGGTACTAACGAAAGATTGTCATCATAGTATTTTACAAAATTGCCCAACACATGTGCTTTCTTCTTTGAACAAAATCTGATTGATACTTAACCAGATTTATTTATCGGTTTGGACTGCTCATACCATCGTATATATCGGTGGTTTTGGGTTTTAAACAAACCAGAGCTCTCTACTGTGTGCCTCTTTTTTATTTGAAATTTACAATTAGATAGTATCTACCTTTTGAGTTTTATATGTAAATTTTATCTTTGTTTTCTTTAGTTCTTTCAGTTCCTATCCCACAAAAATAAAGAATATTTGTTTGACAAAATTTTTAGGCAATTGTGTTTCCAACAGTGTTTCCACCGTTATTTAATTTTCATGTTTGCTTAATCTAACTTACAAAGCTCTGATCTTTTGTTGCTTTTGGTTTTGCCTGCAGCAACTTTGTCTTCAATTGGATCAATTTACGAGTAGAGTGCCTTCTGTGTGATGTTCAGGTTCCTGGCCAATATAGCTGTGTTGATATATGCCATTGGGTTTTTGTGGTTTTATTTCTAGATACAGCAAGTATTCAAAATAAATTTCACTGTTCTCTCTGTTTTTGCTCTTCAGTTTTCTTTTATATGTT
>BDJD01001250.1:217788-241148 GCA_002564525.1 Rosa multiflora
ATCATTATTTGGTCATCAGTATTGGAATTTGTGCTTCTTTAGCAATGCTTAAGGATTGGAGATCAGGGCTCATAGAATCTATAATTGTTCAGGATGAATGTTGTATTGAGAATTCATTCTAAACGTTTGGTCCTTTGGTTTTTAGTATTATTGGGAAATTGTAGCAGATAAATAGTGTAGATAAGCATGTCAATTTACTAAAATTAGTTGAAGTTATGAGTTTTATGAATCTCACTATGAGAAAGACTTCGTTGAATTGCAACTAAGCCATAGCATACACTGTTGATTTCACTATGTGTTCTTCTATTGTGAAAAATCTTTCTAGATGCTTTTGGAAGATATTAGCCCTGTCATATGCTTTCAGATTGCGAAAGCTTCTTTGAATCAACTCAAACTGTTCCTGAGGTAGGTTTTCAATTTCAATTTCATCTTCTTATTCATGCTTGGTTATGTTCAATATAATTATGAATTGTTTTGTTTTGTTTTGTATTTTTTGTTTGAGCTGGATTTTAATTTGGTGGGTGGGAATTCAATGCAGGAATTGACTTCTTGGACCTCAGAGGTTGCAGCAGCAGTGGCCATTTCTGTGGTAGGAGGAATCAAAGCATTAGATCACACTGACAATGCAGTCTCTATGCTCATCCAACATGTAGACTTGGAAAAGGTGCATAAGTCATTGATGACTTTTGCTTTTGCATTTGCTCTTATCATTTTGGTGTTGATTACAAATTTACACAATCAAATACAAACATCAAACATGATTACTGCAGACATTGATGTTGTTTTTGGTTTTGGTTTTTACTTTTGTGAGGCAACTCCTTTGTGTTTTGAATTGAGGGAAATTTAAGCTACAATCATCCACTTTTAAGTTTCCAGCCTTCAAGGCATGCAACGATGTCCTGACCATTTGCATATATATAAATGGCTCCATTCAATTTACTAGCAATTTTCTTCCCCGCGGCATCGCGCGGGACTACTTCCTAGTAAGAACTAAAGTTGTTCATGATCACAGCTATCTCACACAAATCATGATCAACCCACCGGTTTAATCACAATAAGATTTATTTTAAAAATATCATCAAGCTACCACTGCAACTCAAATATAAAACACAGACTACCACAGCCCAATGATCGTGCCACTAATTATGGTCACGTCATATATAATATATACATTGCCAACACCACTCTCTTATTGGCTAGAGGAGTCTAAAACACAAGTAGTTATTTTTAAGTTCTGGTAGCTTCAAAAAAGTCATTAGAAATCACAGCACAACACAATCACCAATTTCAGAATTTAAAAACTTAACCAGTTTCAAGGGCAGCATCACAGATCAGAAACTAGATCATAAATCAAACAAACACTACTAGAAATATGGCCTATGGCCACGACCATTATTTCATGGCCATTGATGTTATTAGGGACGGATTACTGTGCCTATTGGTCATTAGCCACAGATTTAATGTCCGAGACGATTTGTACAGACTCCATTTAAGATTTGCCCCTCTTAGCCACCACTAAAACTGTCCGTGCCCAATCTGGCCCCAACCCTTAAAAATTTTCACGCGCTGCTCTCTGACATAAACAGTTCACTTGTCTACTTTTACTTTAATTTATTATAGCACCTTTCCCACTGTTACCACTTGTCCGTGGCAAATCTTTAATTTTTGAACAAAAAAAAATATTAATATATTAGCTTGGCACATGCGGCTCAACTTACGGCTTGGCTTCCCATTCTGGGTATTGGATACCATAACTGGTATTTGGATACTGACCATATACTTCACAGTAAAGTATATTACTCTGCAACTTACAAGAACCATATACATTCAAAGTTATAAAAGCTATGAAATACAAACAAACTATATTAAACTTCTCTATCAACCTTCAATGAGATCCAATTCTTCGCTATCTCCGGCGATCACTGTCCTTGCGCCAATAACATCCTAAACAAACAAACAAGGCAACAACATTCAACCTTAGATTATTGACAGATTTTATCTGCTCTACAACCTTACCAACAAAATGTTAAACTACTAATCAGAATAAAATTTGGAATTGTAATTCTAAAAGCATGAGGATTCTTTGAGCAATGCTATCAGTATCACTCAAAAATATTCTATCCAAAACTAGTACAAGCCAAGCTTCCAAGCAATTTGAGACATGAGAAAGTAGATGGATTACAAGATATTACAAAACTGAAATAAAGTAATGGGTTAGCTAACCATGACTACACTCCGGGGGCTTTTGACTTTTGGTGTACTCGTCGTCTTATTTATCTTGGATCCTGATGTTATACAGATATTAAAATTCAGTATTGGGAAATGTATGTGGACATAAAGATACATAATTCTGAAGGTGACCACGGAAATTGAGTACAGCTTCACAGAAGTCACCAGGTTCATACCTCAAACATGTCTGTGCTTCTTGTTTTCAGTTTAATAGTTCTTCCATTACCAGTTTCAACTTCATATTCATCAAAAATGACCTGCAATGCATGAAGTAAGTCTAAGATAGTTGATAGAATAAGGCAAAAGTTAATATCAGGTTGTTGATGGGATAAGGCAAGAATTAATCAAATCTTCATAAGCAACACTAAACCCTTATTAATACTATTGCCACTAGCAGATCATATTAATAATCCATTTTCAACTACAGAAGTTTCTCCAAAGCTAAAGTTGCACTACTTATTAATATACCATCAGTAAAACTGTACGAGAAAAATTTCTACCTTTTTTTGGTGCTTTGAAATATTCATTACATTTGGAGAATTCATATTCTCCGAAGCTTTCTTCAATAGTGTTGACACTGGTGTTTGTGATGCTCCTACTAGAGGTGAATCCTACAAACCAAATAGAATGAAATATCATAATGAGTCATAATGTCATGTGAAACGGACCAAAAGCGAAAGAAATTAAAATGATTTTCGGAATATTGTGCCACTTTCTCATCAAACAAACTTGAATATACATCTAACCAATTTATATATCTAATGTACAACTTACTTCTTGAAGATCTATAGAACGTGGCCATTTTATCATCAATGTATCTCATCAGATCCGGGTCCACTAGTCGAACCCAAAATTATTCTAGCACAAGAAGAAGAAAATAAGTCAGTTAATTACACAAAACCTGGACGTAGCAAGATATTTTATAACTCCCCGTCAATGAATATGTGATTATAGCCTTAACCTCCTTCAATACATACTTGGCTGCAGAAAGGCATACAAACGTCACAGAAATGTCTATAGAGCACTGTATATATAAATCAAAACCAAAATCAATTGGAAAGCAGCAATTAATTTTCGAACACATCCTGAGATTTGTATGCTTATCTCAATCCATGATTCTAAATCAAGATACCCACTTTCGAATGGCCCTTAGAGAGAAAATTAGTGCATAAAGATGATTGATATCTTTGATTATAAAAACATGGGGGCATCAATAGATTCAAGCCAAAGCTATGAGATACAATTGTAATCAAACTAAACAACTACAAGGGTCAAAGATAAGATAAACTACACTCTTAAGAGATCAGCTAGCTTAAGAAACCGATAATATCCAGATCTGAATACTAAACATCTATATTAGTAGAGGAGAGATCTGACAAGTTGCAAACCTTAAGAAACTGATGTTGGCTTCTGGATAGGAAGTGACCGGAGATCAGCGATCACTGACCGACAGATCTAACGACAATCAACAACTTCGTCGTCAAAATTTTGTTCATCTTCCCCAGCTGCATCGTTTGGTCGTTGGACGGAGGCTGACGATGGCAGTGAGAGGGTCTGAGGTTGGAGAAGGGGAGAGAAGAGAGAGAAACCCTTTTAAATCAACAGGAAACCAGTGGGCGACGGATGAATTTTTTTTTTTAGTTATAAAAAAATTCGAAAATGAATTTTCAACTCAGTTTATGTGGACCCGCGTATGATAATGTTAAAATTTGGAGACAGAAACTGAAATGTCCGTGGTTCCCGTAGTTCCCAAGCCCTCTTATGGGACGGATGGTCTCGCTCATGTGCTGCTAAACACTAATATTGGTGAGCATCACCATATTTGCCACTAAACAAGACCAACTGTCCCTATTGATTTAATAACGGCCACAGATGCTTGCTCGTACCCAATGGTGCTGTGCCCATAGGCTATATTTCTAGTAGTGAAATAAAGTATAATCAAGCTTGGCTTTGAAAATAGTAAAATTACAAATATATTTGAGAGACTACTCACTTTTGTCCAAGAAGATCCTGTAAATACACTTAAAGAAAACGAGCTCAAATAGTTTTGTCAACACCTAAACAAAAGCAAGAACACCTAAACTTAAAACCTGGACTATAATTGGAACAATTTCAACTAAAAAAAAAAACATCAACAGATCAACAACAAAGAAAAAGAATAAAAGAAAAGCCAAAGTAGTTAGAAATTGGAATAAAGCGTTCCAAAACCACCTCAAAAGTCAAAACTCTGATGGAAAACCCAAGCTCTCTTCTTTGGTTTCGTCACCACAACTCAAATTAATTGCTGTCTTTCCTTCACACGCACCTCTTATCTAATGTATCCCTAACCCACTCAAAACCAAAACAAAATTCCTTCTAATTAAGAAATCCCCATTGTTGTAGCCCACTCCCAGAAAAGCTTTTTGCTCCTCCAAGCAAAAGAAGTGAGAAGGGAAAATAAGAAGATAGACATAAGTTGGGTTTGGTGGCTTTCTAAGCAATGACACGTGAAATAAGCTTTTCAACTTGAAGAACAACAAAGGTAAGAAAGGAGAAATAAAACTCTAAGAACGCCGCTCTCGACGTCCAAACCCTAGAAACAAAAATTCCGAACGGCATTCCGTTCCAATCTCTCAACCACAATGACTTCTATTGATGTAGCCACTACATCCTTTGCTGCGTCACTAGCCCTCGCCGGAAATGAGATCGTGGATATATCCCAAATATGGAAGGAGGTGCATTGCGGAGGGCGGAAGAGTCCTATCTGCTGGCAAGGCCACTTGCTCCGAAACCTGTATTGAACGATCTCCGACGTCTGTTTCGTTGCATTTGGGTCCTAGAACAAGGCTTCCGGGTTCAACAAGAAGAATCATTTCCTCCTCTCTTTTCACCTCCGTCAGGACCGCAACAAGGTGCTCCGCGTGGTCCATGGAGATATAATAAGGCATCGGTTATCCTACGGGTGTTTGATGGCATATCACAGATTGATCGAGTTCCCATGGCGGAGCTTTTTTCTAGGTCTGCATCACGAATGTTCCACCGGACTTTAAAAAGTTTCCCACCATCAAGAACATTACATCTGTGGCTGGAAAATTTATGGAGCTTGGTGACAAACTCTTCGACACCACCGGAAAGATTAGGGTTAGAGTGTCCCATGACACCTCCAAGCCCTTCTTTTTCAAGAAAACCCTAAAGCTAGATGCCACTATTACCGCAGAGATCTTATTTTTCTTTGAAAACTTGGTGGGTAAGTGTGTCTGCCATTTGATCTATCATGAAGGAGGCGTTTGCCCACTTGCTGCAAAGCCAGCATCTGCATAACCGGTAGAAAGGCTCCAAGAAATAGCTGGACTGATGCTAGGGTTTGCCAATAAACTTCTTAATGGTACTTTTACCTTTCATGGAGTCAAGACCCCAATCCTTCCTCCAGTTAGCTGAGCTCTCTTTGGTGCAAAAGAACAGGTACGTAAACCAATTGTTATTAGAGAACGGGTATTGCAATCCAAGGAAATTGGGGAATGTAGCAACAATGCAGTAGCCCTAGTCCCTGTTAAGGGTACTGCCACCAAGAGAGGTCGTCCCAGTTCGCCCTTCTCATCACTGAAGAAGCACAAGCTGGTCCCTGCACTACTGGCGCCATCGGCAAGCATTGAAGCCCCTACAAAAAGGGTGAAGCATCCGGAGTTCACCTCCAAGTTCACTAGCAAATCCCTAGCTCT
Organism: Rosa multiflora; assembly: GCA_002564525.1. Lineage (NCBI taxonomy): Eukaryota > Viridiplantae > Streptophyta > Magnoliopsida > Rosales > Rosaceae > Rosa > Rosa multiflora. The sequence goes on from BDJD01001250.1 coordinate 223,716, forward strand.
AGTGGAGGCACCAGGCAGTGTTCTTGTTATGAAGGAAGGGGCTGGAACTGAGCAAAAAAAGAAGAGAGGAGGACCGTTGGGATCTAAGAATAAGCAACCATCCAATAACAAGAATATTGAGAAAGCACAGGAAGCCTGCTATGCTTTTTTGACTCAACCTCCTAGCCCTACTGTTAAGGGCAAGGAGAAAATTTAAGATATATTTTCTTTTAAACTTAGCCTATTGCTTTGCTTATTTGCTTAGTGTGTAAGCTCTCTTAATAAGTAAGCGTGGGAATATTCGAATGAATAGGTCTAATCTATGTATCATTGTGGCATGTCCACAGACTTTTTATCTACCCAAAGTCGGTAGAGGGAGGATATGTAATGGCATTGTTACGCCCCGAATTTCGAATAAAAAAATTCGAGTCCGAAACGCAATAACTTAACAAACACAAGAAAACACTTAGAAAAGTAATCAACAAAACAAACCGAGCTCACAAACGTCAATACGGATTCATTCTTTAGAGTCACATATTCCATTACAGAGAGTTTACAAATTAAACTAAACAACAATTCAATAAGTAACCACACTCCCCACACTCACTACACAACGGAAGACTAAAACTAAAAATACATTTCTATGTCCAAGCTACGACAACAACAAAACCTCAGCTTCTACGTCGTCCATTACAGAGAGTTTACAAATTAAACTGAACAACAATTTAATAAGTAACCACACTCTCTACACAACGGAAGACTAAAACTAAAAATACATTTCTACGTCCAAGCTACGAAAGCAACAAAACCTCAGCTTCAACAAATGTTACTCTAACCTGCACAATAAACCCTACACCATGGAATAGTGCACAGGGTTGAAACAATAAACCCAGTAAGCTTTTGCAAGCTTGTGTGAGTAAATCTAAATAACCACAAAACACCTTTCCAGCATAAGGACAACAAATCAACTCAATGATTATTTCAAAATCAAATCTTTTCTTTTTAAGGAAAACACATGTCACCACCGTAACAAACCAAATCATTTGAAATCTCAACAACAAATCCAAGAAATCACTCTTTCCTCTGAACAGGAAGCATTTATCACCATAATGACATGATAAAACATTTCTCAACTCACCACGAGTCTTACCCACAACTACACTCACAATTTAAGTCAATAAAATTAGTAATCTCTGCATAGAAAATTAATTAAGGAGATCACCAAAAAGCACACAAAACTACATTTCTAGTGAAGAACTACATTTCTAATCACAAATGAACAACCCAAAACTAAATTCAAAAACCCATTAAGACCCAGAAACGCACTAAACGACGATGAACAACTGTTGGAGCTGTTGGGCCTCGCTGTAGATGGGCGTGAGCTCTACCAAGACCGGCGAACTAACGAGCTCTTGTGATGACCCTTCTGGGCTCAAAGCCTTGACCGCAATAATTGGCCCCCAACTTCTTAACACTATCAACGAACCCCATCCACGCCGCCAATACGGGTTCATTTCCTCGCCGCTGCCGCCACCACCCACCGACTATTACACGACCGAGGATTCGCCAATATCCTCATCCCTCTTCCATCAAACAAAATTCAAAACACTTCCAAATTTCAATTTAACTATTAACCTTAAAAAAATATTAGAGCTTTAAGTGATTAGAGAGATGAGGAGCTCTCTCTCCCTCTTTTGGTCTGAACTCGTTGTAATGATGTTGACGAAGAAAAAGGTGGTGGAAACGGCTATAGATCGATCAGACAACTAGTTGTAACCTTGACGCCTTTGGGTGAGAGTTCGTAGTTGGACGACGGTCCGGTAACGACGAAGAAGTGGTTCGAAATTGAAGGAAACTGGGATTCAGAGAAATTAGGGTTTAGAGGAAATTTGGGAATGGAGGTGATCTTTGATTGGATTTCTATGAATTGAAACGAAAAGGAAACTAGGCAAAAAAGGAAGAAGAAGACGTCTGGATTTTTGGTAATTTGAGATTTCAAATTGAATCAATTGGGAAAAGGCTGTTTAAGGAGATGGGTCTGAGTCTTTGAGGAGATGACTCGAAGAAAAGAGCAAAAGACTCTATTTCAGTATTTAGTCCAAGTGTTGAAAAATGACCCAATATTTCGTCTAAGATAGAGATAGCTATTTTTTCTTTCATATTTATGAATCAGACAACAGAAAGATAAGTTATGTTGTCTGATTATATAAAAATTAAACTTAAATTGAGATTTTAAAGAGGGAAGGTTCCCGCTATATGCTTTGATTGCATGCAGTTTGGTGCTAGGTTTAGACACTACTCATTCACACAAATGAATAAGTAATTTCATTGTGGGAGCATGCAATCACTAGATATATCTTGATCAAAATTTGTAGGTTCTAGGGGGGAATAAGTGCCATTTTGGAGCAAATCTACACACATCCAAGCTTTCCCGATATATCTTCCTTTATCACACAACACAAAGTAAAAAACTGTTGTATGATATTTTGCAAGCTACATTCATACAACATATATAACTATTCTATTGTACTTTGGAGTACCAATTAGGAGCCAAATTTGAGTCAGGCTAGGAGAGAAATCTGCCGCAATTTTTTTTTCATTCACACAACAAACTATTTTTGTAACTGTGGTGCAATGACCTTCCAGGTATGAAAGTTTCTCAACTCATCATGATGAACATTTTTGAACGGTTGGATTGTTGTGGTTTTGAGTTTGGTCCCACGGCAGTGTGCCACCGCTTGTGGCAGCTTTGTGGCTGCGTTCCGGCCATGTAAGAGACAGTTTCTGGTTTTATATATCATCTATACTAGTCGATACGAGCGTTTTGATATATAACACATAATTTTTGGAGATCGAATGAGTATGTTATGATTTTTACTGTTTCGAACAGTTCAATTATTCGATCAGTGAGGATTCGAGCATTCGATCGACTTGTGGTTTTGACATATTGATCGTAGAAGTATTCCAGAGACTTTGGATGGTCTCGAATATGGTTTCACCTTGATTGGCGTCACTTTTAGGGATTTGAGTTCAAAACGGAGGTTTTGGACTTAAATCGCTTGTGATTCGAGTACTAAGTTGAGACCGTATGTGATTGGGTACTTGACGAAGTATTCTTGGATGGATATTTTGTGGTTGTGCTGCTTTGTTCTGTATTGAAGACGCAGCAAGAATTTCGAGGTGAGTAATCTCATAGTGTTCATTTACGAACGGAGTTACCTTTATTTTTTTTAGAGTTATTTAGTTAACTACAAATTATAGTTGGTATTAGTGGCATTCTTGAGTGAATGACTACATATATACATATTTACGTAAAATATATATATATATATATATATATATATATATATTCTTGTGAGTGTGATGTGTGAGGAAGCAATATGCATGATCGTGTTCATATTATTGTTTTGAATATGACTTTTCGAGAAACAATATTGTGGAAAAAGATGTTTTCGATTATTTGAAAAGTGTTGAGTTTGATATTACATTTTTGAGTCAAGCGTGGCTTATTTTAAATGTATTGGTCCTTGTACGAAGAGTCAAAGATGGTGATCAGGGAAGGGGGGAATCGTTGGGTAGATTTAGTAACGTTTTTAGGTGGGTTGCGACTTACTTAGCGTTTGATTTGAAGACCAGATGGGGTCTAAAAATCATATGTCACAGACGATGACCAAGGCATGTCATCAGGAACCACGCCTTTGGCCGGGCGAGTGGTTATGATCAGTTAGAGCTCTAGTCTGTCTGCCATTATAGTTTGTGGGGGTAACGGTCGAGGTTACTGGAGACTCATAAATATGTAGTTAAAGGATAGTCTAGAGTGCATTCTTCCTTTTATTTTCCAAATGGGACTTGAATTTCATATTGATTTGTGGAAGTGTCAAATAATATATTTTGTTGTCACGGCGGTGACTTATGTTGTCCCTTTGGTGGAAAGGACATGGAAGGTGGAAGGAATCATGTTGAGTTGTTCCTTAAGTGGATTGGTGTGAGTTTCGTGATTTATGTGTTTTGAGTTACTCATACAAGCTTTCATAAGCTTACCGGGTTTGTTGTGTGGAAAGGACATGGAAGGTTGGAAGGAATCATGTTGAGTTGTTCCTTAAGTGGATTGGTGTGAGTTTCGTGATTTATGTGTTTTGAGTTACTCATACAAGCTTTCATAAGCTTACCGGGTTTGTTGTGTGGCAACCCAGTACAATATTCGATGGTGTAGGGGTTAATTCTATAGGTCAGGGTAATTATGACTGAAGCTGAGGTAGCTTGTTAGCAGCAGTGAGGGCAGGAAGCAAATTTTGTTGGTTTGTTGGCTTTGCCATTGTTATGACTTCCGCTATGTAGTAGGCTCTGAGGAGCGTTTACGTTTTTTTTTTTTTGTGACAATTTATTTCGTAAACTTGTGTAATATATGACTCTGCGGAGCGAGTGTATATTGACCTAGTGGGTTCAGGGCATTAGTATGTACTTTGTTTAAAAGGAAAAAAAATTTCTGGTATTCTGTATTGATGGCTGAACCATCACGCATGTATAATTATGAGATTATATATTGATTTTTATTTGTGTTTAAAAATCGGAGCGTGACAGTTTGGTATCAGTGCGTAAGGTTACATACTTGGTGATAATCAGTATTCCTCGAGTGATGGCCTGTCTGCAGCGGATCCCCATCAGATACTCTTCGGTAATGATATAATCATTGGGTATGTAGTGAGGGTTAGAATGTTGAGTCGTCAGAGTAGTGTCAGCTCGGGGATATAAGTGTAGGAGCTTCGGGTAGCTTCTATGAGTTAAAGTCTTTTGAGGAATGAGAACCTTCAGATTTAACTCATGATTGACGTAGAGGATGGAATTGTATCCTCTGACGTAGTGTTGTGATTGATTTAGTCATAGCATTGACTTGTACTTGTATTTGAGAGTTATACAAGTATTAACCACGTGTTGCTATGCTTCTCAGGTAATGGATCATCTGGGAGGTAGAGCTAGGGGTCGAGGTAGACCTAGAGGTAGAATAGAGCCCGAGGTAGGGGCAGGATCCCTCATGTTAAGGAGATATTCGAGGATGAGGTGAAGGCATCAAATGTTGAGCTGCATGTTGAAGTCATAACAATGTTGTGGATGCCACTCGTCTGTCGAAGTTGGCAAAGGAGATTTCGAGGCTGGGAGTAGTCTATTTCAAGGGAGGTACGGATCACATGTTGGCAGATCAATGGATAGAGAACATGAAGAACTACTTCGAGATGGTCGTCTGTGACGACATTGAGAAGAGAAAGATAGCCTCATTTATGCTCCAAGACGATGCAAGGGGGTGTTGGAACTACACACAGAGAGTTATGGATGTGCCCACCATGACTTGGGAATGTTTTGTGGAACTATTCAGGAAGAAGTACTTTCTGCCTTCCGTGAGGGAGCAGTTGGAAAAGGAATTCATCTCACTAGTCCAAGGGACTATGAGCATGAGGGATTATGAGGCAGAGTTCTCAAGGTTGTATAGGTTTGTGAGACAGATAGATGCTGAGAGTTTGGCTATGAAGTTTCAGTGAGGGCTGAATGCTTCGATCAAGCGCGACGTAGCTGTTCTAAAACTGAAAATGGTGGAGCTCATTTTGGCTAAGGCTATGGCCATTAAGCAGGAGACCCAAACTTTCCAGGAACAAGAGTCAGCTGAGAGGGACTCCCAAAGGAAGGGAAAGGCAATTGTTGGAGCATAATGAGTCAAGGAACCAGACTAGCTAGGGCTGCAGCTACACCTGCTAGGGTTGCACCTAATAAGCAGGTGGCACCCTAGAAGTGTTTCAATTGCAATAAGATGGGCCATGTTGCTCGAGCTTGCATAAAACCGAAGAACATGGCATGCTTTACATGTGGCTAGACGGGGCATTTCTCAAGGGATTGTACCCAGTAGAGTAGGGGACAAGGGAGTCAGCAGAGGTAACTGCCTCAGGGGCAAGCTAGGCTGGTTGCTATTGGACAGCAGAATGCAGGAGTGGAAGGTACCTTATCTATCTTTGATTTCCTTGCTAGGGTGTTGTTTGATACGGGAGTGACCCATTTGTTTCATATCTAGTTCTACGGTTGATATGTTAGGATTGACTCCTATGCCTCTTGCTAGACCTTTACGTATTACTTCCCCACTTGGTGTTTCCCTTTAGCTTAATATGTTTTGTGATGCATGTCTGTTTGTGATGGGTGGTAGAGAGTTTACTGCAACTTTGATCGTGTTAGCAGATCATAAGTATGATGTTATTTTAGGTGTAGATTGGCTGAGGCCAAACCATGCTATGATTGATTGTTTTGAAATGGTAGTGTCATTTCATATACCTGGGCAGCCGGTGTTTCGTTATCGGTGTCTTAGGTCAGATACTACTTTGAGGGCAGGATTCTTAGCGAGTCTGTGAGTAGTGCTGCAGTTATGGCAGAGATTGTTGTGGTTTCCGAGTACAGTGATGTATTTCAGGAGATACTAGGGTTACCTCCATGGAGGGTAGTGGATTTTGCTATTGATGTGATACCAGGTACTGCACCTGTATCGATGGCACATTTTCGAATGGCACCAACTAAACTTGAAGAGTTGAAGGATCAAGTTGAGGGTTTACTTGAACAGGGGTTCATTAGACCTAGTACTTCTTCTTGGGGTGCACTCGTATTGTTTGTGAAGAATAATGATGGTTCACTATGGTTGTGAATGGATTATCGGCAGTTAAACAAGGTGACGATAAAGCATAGGTACCCTTTACCTAGGATTAATGAGTTGTTTGACTAGCTTAGAGAAGCTATCGTATTCACGAAGATAGATTTGAGATCTGGATATCACCAGTTGAGGGTGAAGGAACAGGATGTCCCCAAAACTTCTTTTAGGACTAGGTATGGACACTTTGAATTTGTTGTCATGCCTTTTGGTCTAACCAATGCACCTGCTGCCTTTATGAACTTGATGAACAGTATGTTCAGTCCGTACTTGGATCAGTTCGTGGTAGTGTTCGTGGATGATATTTTAATTTATTCCAAATCGTTGGAGGATCATGATAAGCATCTGTGGATTGTGTTACAGATACTGAGATAACAAGAGTCGTTTGTGAAATTCGAGAAGTGTGAATTTTGGCAAAAGGAGGTCAAGTTCCTTGGTCACGCAATCTCGAAGGATGGAGTTTCTGTGGATCCTTCAAAGGTCGAAACAGTGATGAACTGGGCCAACCCACAACTAAGGTATTTAGTTTTCTGGGTTTGGCAGGCTACTATCAGAGATTTATAGAAGGGTTTGCTAGTATGGCTTAGACTTTGACCAAATTGACCAGGAAGGAGTTTGTGTGGACTGAGGAATGCGAGCGGGCATTCAAGGAGTTAAAGATTAGATTGACCACAGCCCCAGTGTTGACTATTCCCACTAGTGGTGGTAGTTTAGTCATCTATAATGATGCGTCTCATCAGGGTTTGGGGGGCGTGTTGATACAGCACTGCGGCGTTGTCACTTATGGCTCTAGATAATTGAAGGTACATGAGTGGAATTACCCCACTCATGATTTAGAGCTGGCTGCAATTGTTTTTGCCTTGAAAATTTGGAGGCATTACTTGTATGGGGAGAAGTTCGAACTCTTTTTGGATCATAAGAGTTTGAAGTATCTATTCTCTCAAAATGAGTTGAACATGAGACAGAGAAGGTGGATGGAGCTCATAAAGTACTATGATTTCACCTTAGAGTATCATCCCGGGAAGGACAATGTCATGGCAGATGCTTTGAGCAGGAAACCTAGGGGTATAGTTGCTTTTGTTATGGTTCAAGAGTGGCTTATGTTGGAGACTGCATCTGAGTTTGACCTTGTTGAAGCAGGAGTTAAGAATAGGAGTTTCCTTGGAAGTATCACGGTACAGCCTACCTTGATTTCCAGGATCATTCAGGGTCAAACAGAGAATGAGTTCTCACATGGGAAGTTAGCAGAGTTAGCTGCAGATTCATCCATTAGCATCCCATCGGAGTGGACAATTGGTGTAGATGGTAGTTTGAGGATGAACCATAGGCTGTATGTTCCGGATCGTGTTGACCTCAAGGGAGAGATTCTTCGTAAGGGACATCAATCGTGGTATATTGTGCATCCTGGAAGCACCAAGATGTATCGGGATTTGCAAAGGCAATTCTGGTGGAATAAGATGAAGAGGGATGTGGCAGAGTATGTTGCCATGTGTCTTACTTGCCAATGGGTGAAGGCTGAGCATCAGAGACCTGCAGGTATGTTGAAGCCATTACCTATCCCTGTTTGGAAGTGGGAGCAGATCTCAATGGATTTTGTTACTGGACTGCCTAGGTCCAAATGAAGTCATGATGCAGTGTGGGTGATCGTTGATCATCTGACGAAGTCAGCGCACTTTCTTCCTGTGTCGACGACGTATTCGGTTGACACGTTGTGCAAGGTTAATGTCGAGGAGATCGTGAAACTTCATGGAGTGCCTGTGTCGATTGTTTCTGGTCATGATGCTCATTTTACTTTGAATTTCTGGGGCGGTTTCCATAAAGCCATGGGAACTGACTTAAATATGAGTACGGCATTTCACCCTCAGACTGATGGGCAGACTGAGCGCGTGAATCAGGTGATGGAGGATATGTTGAGAGCCTGTGTGTTGGACTTCAAGGGAAGTTGGGAGGATCATCTACCGTTGATTGAATTCTGCTACAACAACAGCTATCACTCCAGTATCGGCATGGCACCATATGAGGCTCTATATGGTAGGCCATGTAGATCTCCTATCTAGTAGGCAGAAGCTGGTGATAAGGTATCATTCGATCCTAAGATTGTTCAGGAGACGACTGAGAAGATTTTGATGATTAGGGACAAGATTCGGACAGCACAGAGTAAACAGAATAGTTACGCAGATTTGAAAAGGAGACATGTTGAGTTTAAAGAAGGTGATCATGTGTTCTTGAAGGTCTCACCCATGAAGAGCGTGGTGAGATTTGGCAAGAAAGGGAAGTTATCACCAAGGATTGTCGGACCTTTTGAAATTCTGGAGAAGGTAGGAGATTTCACTCGTAGGCTTACCTTACCCCCTAGTATGTCTGGTGTGCATAATGTGTTCCATGTGTCCATGCTGAGGAAGTATGTCCAGGATGAGTCACATGTGATTGATTATGGTACGATTGAGGTGAATGCAAATACGACATTTGTTGTTGAACCTGTTTGCATCTTGGATGGGTGAACAAAGGAACTTCGAAAGAAGGAAGTTGACTTGATCAAGGTATTGTGGAGTCACCATGACGAGGGTGATGCTTCTTGGGAGTTGGAGTTGGATATGAGAGCGAAGTATCCACAGTTGTTTGATGATTAGCGAGCGTGAATTTCAAGACGAAATTCCTTTAAGGAGGGTAGACTGTGATGACCTGCATTTTTGTTATTTAATTTTAGTAATTAATAATGGACCAATTGTACAAATTATTGTTATTGTGCTTTATTCGTATGTCGTATCTGAAGTGGAATTGTTTTCGGACGGATAATTATTCGAAAAGTGTGGATTTAGGGGGATACGAAGTTTGACTTTTTATACGTTGAGATTCTCTGAAAACTTTCTTCACGAAAGTCGTAGAGCGCATTGATACGAGTTCATGGACATGCGGTACGCGTCAATCGGAGTTCGTATGAGAAAGTTATTTGCGATTGAAGATTGGGGAAAATTCTATAAATAGAAAAAATTCTGAGATTTTTTTCATAAATCTCAAATTTTCTCCTTTTTTTATTTTCTCCCCCAGATTTCTCTCTCTTCTCTCTCCTCAACCCCCGCGCTACCCGATGGGTTCCGGCCGACCCGACCTGACTCAATTCGTTCTCTTTCCTCCGGCCACCTCCGGCGACTAGACAAGCCAAGGCCGACTCAGACCAGCCTCGTGCATCACCCTGTGGTGGTGGTTTGCATGGTGGTTCACCAGAAAGTGGAGATCGGACCGCCCCAAGCCAAGCAGTTTGGGATCCGACCGGTTCTTCCAGATTCCGGCTTCATCTCGGCCGATCCGACTGGTTCTGGGTTAGTCTCCTCCTCTAGATCACAACCATATAAGCCTTGAAGGACAATTTTGCCTGTGGAGTGAAAGATCAAGGTTTGAAGATTTGCGGTGCACAACGAATCTGGAGCTTGATCAGACAGCAGAGATTGATCGATCTTGCAAGCTTGATCTAGGACGATCTAGACTTAGCTCCAGGTATGAAAGTTGCTCAACTCATCATGATGAACATTTTTGAACAGTTGGATTGTTGTGGTTTTGAGTTTGGTCCGGCGACAATGTGCCACAGCTTGTGGTGGCATTCCGGCCATGTAAGGGACAGTTTCTGATTTTATATATTATCTACTCGTCGATATGAGTGTTTTGATACATAATACATAATTTTTGGAGATCGAATGAGTATGTTATGATTTTTACGGTTTCGAACCATTCGATTATTCGATTCATGAGGATTTGAGCGTTCAATCGAGTTATGGTTTTGACATATCAATCGTAGAAGTATTCCAGAGACTTTAAATGGTCTCGGATATGGTTTCGCCTCGGTTGGGGTCACTTTTGGGGATTTGAGTTCAAAACGGAGGTTTCGGACTTAAATCGCTTGTGATTCTAGTACTAAGTTCAGACCGTATGTGATTAGGTACTTGACGAAGTATTCTTGGACGGATATTTTGTGGTTGTGCTGCTTTGTTCTGTATTGAAGACGCAGCAAGAATTTCGAGGTAAGTAATCTCACAGTGTTCATTTACGAACAGAGTTACCTTTATTGTTTTGAGAGTTATTTATTAACTACAAATTATAGTTGGTATTAGTGGCATGCTTGAGCGAATGACTACGTATATACATATTTACGTGAAATATATATATATACACACACATATCCTATCCAGAGCGAGGTTAGGGTTTATGGTCACTTTTCGGTGGCATATCCACATCTCGACCGTTCAGTTTTTAGATACTAATGTATAGATCATCTCTGTAAAATTTCAGCCAAATTGATGGTCGTTAAGGCATTGATAACTGCTTTAAAGTTACTATGGTTCAGGTTAGACAGATTCAGTTCGTCCATTGGTTTAAGCGCGTTAGATACCTTAAATATTATCAATTTAGCCACACACACACACACATATATATATATATATATATATATATATGTATTCTTGTGAGTGTGATGTGTGAGGAAGCAATATGCATGATTGTGTTCATATTATTGTTTTGAATGTGACTTTTCAAGAAACAATATTGTGGAAAAAGATGTTTTTGATTGTTTGAAAAGTGTTGAGTTTGATGTTACATTTTTGAGTCAAGCGTGGCTTATTTTAACTGTATTGGTCCTTGTACCAAGAGTCAAAGATGGTGATCAGGGAAGGGGGGAATCGTTGTGTAGATTCAGTAACGTTTTTAGGTCAGGTGGGACTTACTTAACGTTTGAATTGAAGACCAGACGGGGTCTAAAAATCATATGTCACAGACAGTGACCAAGGCATGTAATCGGGAACCACGCCTTTGGGTATGCGAGTGGTTACGATCAGTTAGATCTCTAGTCTGTCTGCCATTATAGTTTGTGGGGGTAACGGTCGAGGTTACTGGAGACTCATAAATATGGAGTTAAAGAAGAGTCTAGAGTGCATTCTTCCTTTTATTTTCCAAATGGGACTTGAATTTCATATTGATTTGTGGATGTGTCAAATAATATATTTTGTTGTCATGGCGGTGACTTATGTTGTCCCGTCGGTGGAAAGGACGTGGAAGGTTGGAAGGAATCATGTTGAGTTGTTCCTTAAGTGGATTGGTGTGAGTTGCTTGATTTATGTGTTTTGAGTTACTCATACAAGCTTTCATAAGCTTACCGGATTTGTTGTGTGGCAATCCGGTATATTATTCGATGTTGTAGGGGTTAATCCTGCAGGTCAGGGTAATTGTGGCTGAAGCTGAGGTAGCTTGTTAGCAGCAGTGCAGGTAGGAAGCAAATTTTGTTGACTTTGCCATTGTTATGACTTCCGCTATGTAGTAGGCTCTGAGGAGCGTTTGCGTTTTTTTTGTTGTGACAATTTATTTCGTAAACTTGTGTAACATCTCTGCGGAGTGAGTGTATATTGACATAGTAGATTCAGGGCATCAGTATGTACTTAGTTTAAAAGGAAAATGTTTTTTAGGTATTCTGTATTGATGGCTGAACCATCACGCATGTATAATTATAGAATTATATATTGATTTTTATTTGTGTTTGAAAATCAGGATGTGACAGCAGCCACCAAAGAAAAGTCCACACAAGGCCCATCAAGCCTGGTTTACAGCAAAAAACGTAAGTATTTGTTTTATTTGCATATAGTAAGAAAAATTACTGACAACATAATTTATAATTACAAATAGATGAAAACATCAGTTTAGCAACCTAGTACAAGACTAGCTAATTACTCATCCATTTTAAATATTACAATTCTATTATAAATGTGCAATTTTAGAGAGGTTGCATTGTAAATAGATTTATTATAAGTTGGTTTAGGCTATGTAAAAGTTTCATTCAAAAATATCATTTTATAAATGCCATTAATGTAATTTTTTTATTTTTAACCAAAATTAAAACTTTTTTTTTCAAAATTTCCTTAAATTTGAAGTACTGAAATCGAAACCGAAACCAAAATTTGAATTCTTGGTTAGATCAAGGGGTGTGTATATATTGGACAAGAAGTGTAGGTTAGGTCCACTATTCCAAGGTGCAATTCCGGATCAGGGAACAAGTTCTTTTTCTTTTGGTCCATCGTCAATTACAGACCGGTTCTTCTCCTTTTGTCTGTGTTAATTTTCTTACTCTTTGCTCCGCTGACTTCGTCAACTGGAAATCGACTGCTTTACGGGGACCTGAAACACTGGAGTATAGGATCATTCCGTTCTTTTTCTTTTGGTCAATCGTCTATTACAGACGCGTCAATACGAACTCACCGGGGCTTTTCCTTTTGTCTGTATTTTCTTTCTCTTTGCTCCGCTGACTTCGTCAACTGGAAACCGAAACATTCGAGTATAGGATCATTCCATGTATATTCATATATTGTGAAAAACGCGTCGGTAAATTCAGAAATAAAGAAACTTCTCACCTTTGCTTTAATGAATCTTGAGTCCAATTATTCCACACGCACCTTTCTCCTTATAATTTGCTTCCTCACAATAGTCCCGGCCTGAATTTGTTCACAAGCTGTTTGGTTATCTGGCAGCTTTCCATGGAGAATTCTGAAGGATCTGGTCCTTCAGAGGTGAGGGTAGATTTGAACCCACCCTATTTGGTATCCTCACCTCCTCCTCCTCCTCCTTCTTTCGGCCACCCATGGAGATACCACGTGTTTCTGAGTTTTAGAGGTGAAGATACTCGTTACAGTTTCACAGATCATTTATGCAGCGCTTTGCGTAAGAAGGGAATCACCACCTTCATGGACGATGGGCTCACAAGAGGAGAACAAATATCAACAACGCTTCTCGAAGCAATTGAACAGTCGAGGATTTCAATCATCGTCTTTTCTAAAAACTACGCATCCTCCAAGTGGTGTTTGGATGAACTTGTCAAGATTCTGGAGTGCAAAAATTCAAAACAACAAATGGTTCGACCAATTTTTTACAAAGTAGATCCCTCGAATATACGAAACCATGGTGGGAGCTTTGGTGAGGCAATTGCTAATCATGAATTTAATCTCCAAGAGAACTCGGAGAAGGTCCAAAAGTGGAAAGCAGCTCTTACAGAAGCAGCAAATTTGTCTGGTTGGACTCTCTCAGAGTACGTTTCTTGCCTCTACCCATTTTTAAAGCTTATTGCCTTTTAATTCATGCATTCTTAGAGATGCCCTTAGGTAGTAACTAAAATGATCATAGCTGATTTGGTATAGCCACATTATTTTACAAAAATATCTTATTTGTTTGATTGTTAAAGTGATTATGCCACATTAACTACCAAAATGCCATATAAGATAATTTCTAGGTTGTACTTAAAAATGAGATAATCTAGCATTACTCTTTTGTTTTCTCTCTGCATATTGTTTAGATAAAAAGGGAAAGTTGAGCCTTTTTTTTTTTTTTGAAGGGAAATTCATTCAATAAATAATAGGTTTAATGACATGTTGTAAGGTCATTATTACTAATTTTATTATTCTTTAGGCCACCAGCCACCTAATCTTTTTTCCTTCATTTTTTTTTATTTTTTATTTTTAACAAACCCAAATAGGGCGACTATCATTCATCGAAAGCCAAAAAGGATCATTACATATCCTCCCTCTACCATCAAATGGTAGATAAAGAGTTTGTGGTAGTAGCACAGTGATACATAGATTAGGTCCAATCTTTTTTCCTTCATAAAGCCACCAAAACATTAAAAAAATATAAATATTTATAAAAGTATCACTGCATTTTTAATTTTTTTTTTACAAAAATGCCACTGTGTCAAATCAGCTAATTTCATTAATTAAAAAAGTAAAACTACTGCCAACGAACAAAAAAATTACTGTCGAATAACCAAAAAGCTATTATTGACCAATCGAAAAATTATTGTCATTTTTCAGAAAAGTTATTGTCATTGGTGAATACTTAGGTATAAAATATTCTTTGGCTTAATTGATGATACAAGTCTTAATTAAAAAGAGACATATAAGTAATTTGTTATAATTACCTTTATGGTTCGTCAATATTAGCTTTTCAAAAGATGCTAGTAGTTTTTTTTTTAGATAATGATAGTAACATTTCACTTTGCCGGCAATTACTTTTGAATTATGATAGTGACTTTTTCAACGAATGACGGTCTCTTTTCAGTTCAGTGACAATAATTTTTCGGTTCTTTGGCAATAACCTTTTCGTTCGTCAATAGTAGCTTTTCAATTAATGAACCCTACCTATGTGGATGCAGTGGTATTTTTGTAAATAATGAAAAATAAAAATGCAATGGCATTTTTGTAAATTTTAATATTTCTTATATTTTGGTGGCTTTATGAGTGATAAAGACATATTGTGGCTTAATTGACAGTATAAGCCTTAAAAAGACACTTATGGGTAGTTTGTTATAAATAATATGATTATAACCATAGGGATAATGAATTGAAGCATCACTAGCTTCTCTAGAAGAAAGCAGACAATGCTTGCTAGTTTTGACTATGTAGATATTTGGCTAAACGAGACGCCTGTTATTATTCAGTACGTTCATTAAGCGAATTCTTGTACTAGTGCTCAAGGTTAGTGGCGGAGCCACGAAGAAGCAAATAGGTGTCACCCCTACTGATTTGCTGACACATGTACACGAGATATAACTTTATAATTAATTTGTTTGAAAATGAAGAAATTTAATTGCTTGGCCCCTATTAATTGCAGCTCTTTGTCTCTGATTGGTAATTTAACATGAATAGTAATGTTATAAGTAAAATAATTTAATCATACTTAATTAATTAAATGATTTGGTGTTCAGAAGTATTGTCTCTCAGGATGTCAATTAAAAAGTTCAAATAATGTTTTCACTTTCCTTTATAAAGTGAAAACATTAGTTGACCTTTTAATCAAAAGAATTTGTTAAATTTCAATGTCTTAAGAATATAGTTGTTTATATAATGTAGATTTTTTTCCTTTAGATCATAAGAAAATTTGTATATTGTTGTAGAGAAACTGAATTTGAGAGGAATCTGCTTTGTATTCTCATTGATAATAGGGGCCTCTTTATATAGAGGATTACAATGCATAGAATCTCAATCATACAAGGAAAGTAATTCTACATTGATTAGGATTCTAGATCCTTCTAATTAAATCTTATTACCACTAGGTCAAGTAACCTAGAGTTTGGGCTAAACACAAATTAGGTTTTCCTTCAACACTCCCCCTTGTGTTGCCCAAACGCGGTGCTTCTCTAGTTGCCTCATTAAAAAACCATGCCGAGTAACAAAAACCCAGTGGGACAAAAATAACCTCAGTCGAAGGGGAAAAAGAGCACAACACACCCTTCACGATTCGAGACGAACATGTAAACATCTCCCCCTGATGTCTGCCCCTCCCCCTGATGACTACGATCATGGGAGTTCAGATAATTTCCGCAAGCCAATTCTTGCCACATGTTTCTCGAACGTGGAATTGGGCAATGACTTAGTAAACAAGTCTGCCTCATTGTCCTCAGATCGAACCTAGTTCACTTTGATCTCGAGGAGTGCCTGTTGTTGCTGATTATGCTTGGTGTTATCGCTTTTGATGTAACCTTGCCTCATTCGTTCAAAACAAGTAGCATTATCCTAAATGCTCGTAGGCTCATCTGTGGTAGACTTCAAACCACAATTGTTTTAACATGCGTAATTATGAATCCAATCCATATACATTAACGAACCACTTCGTGAAGAGCAATGATCTCTGCATTGTTCGAAGATATAGCGACTAGGGTCTAATATGTAGACCTCCAAGATATCACGGTCTTTTCCCATGGTGAACACTTAACCAGTTTGGGAGCGACCTTTGTGTGGGTCAGAGAGGTACCCAATATCAGCAAAACCTTCCAAAACACATGTCGTTTTGCGATGGGGACGATGGACGCAGGCCATATATAGCGACTAGGGTCTATTCTGTAGACCTCCAAGATATCACGGTCTTTTCCCATGGTGAACACTTAACCAGTTTGGGAGCGACCTTTGTGTGGGTCAGAGAGGTACCCAATATCAGCAAAACCTTCCAAAACACTTATATCATTTTGGGATGGGGATAATGGACGCTGGCCAGTGTTTGTGGCGTACCTGGTGTGTGATGGGTCCGAATCCATCATCTCTTCGTAGGGATAGAACAAGCCCATATCAATCGTACATCTCAAATATCGAAAGATATCTTTTACACCAATCCAATGGCGTCGCGTTGGCGCAGAGCTATATCTAGCTAACAAATTCATGGTAAATGAGATGTCCGGTTTTGTGCATTGAGCTAGGTACAATAATGCGCCTATTGTACTTAACTAGGTCATTTCTGCCCCTAGCACATCTTCGTCATCATCCTTTGCACGAAGAGGATCCTTTTCAGGATCAAGACTACGGACGATCATGGGGGTGCTTGAAGGCTTGACCTTGTCAAAATGCCTAAGGCTCAAGTTCCAAACCGAGACATAATCGTGTTCTCCCAAAATCCTTCATCTCAAACTCGGATTTCAAGTGTTCAGCGGTTTCCCTTAACTCTTTAAGGGCTTCTAATGAAGATCATGTCCAACATGAACCGCGATAGAATCCGAAACTTGTTATAGAAACGCGTGGGCATATCCCTTCCCAATCAAGTAGTCACTTTAGTGAGCATTTCAACCTTATTGTAAACGCTCTCCATGGTCTAGAGCCACTTGACTTTGGTAAATGAAGTTCGCCATGAACCTTCATGTATATTCCGTATCTAGATCCCTATAGAGATACGTAGTGACCATATTTGTAAGCTGCATGTTCAGTTATTCAGAAACTACCAAACTGACAGGGTAGTGGAGTGCAATGACATCCATTACGAGA
>BDJD01001250.1:243065-272170 GCA_002564525.1 Rosa multiflora
TAGTCACAAAGTAATATGCTCAGAATCAAAATTGAGTTATAATGAAAAGAACTCAAAATTTTATTCATAATCCAACGGAATACATCATTATTTCTATGATCAAAGAAAATCTAATCCAATAAAAAGTAATATGGCAATCGCCTACATCTCTTGGAAAATAAAAAGACTTAATCAAAATCGCCAATTTCTGGGTCTTGATCCTTGTAGTCTTCCACCCTTAGATCTAGATCACCATCTTGATCTTCTTGTGCCATGTAATGTGCTTCCCTTGCTTCACGACACGTCTTGTATGCGTTTGCAACATTCTGGGGTGCGGTACATGTTTTGACCCAATGTTCAGTTGATTCACATCGAAAACAAACATCATTATGGTCAGTCTCCCTTGATCAAGGCGCGATTTGGACGACCTATCCTCTTGGTGGCGTTACCACCATGGTCAGAGGCTCCGCCTCTCTCTCTCTTCACACGTTGACTTCCACGGTTCCGTGCATGCCTCTCTTGGCGATTTCCTTCCTCTTTAGGGAGGACATATGGACCAGAACGTCTAGAATTGTCCCTATCCTTAGGGTTTCGCTCATTGCGTCATCCATTGGGGGCGCGACTATAGTTAGACTTCGGAATAGGCTTAGTTCCCACGGGTCTAGCATTATAGTTCTTCACAAGGATATTATCATGCTTTTCAGCTACGTTCATGGTGCCAATGAGCTCATGAAACCTTGTGATACGTCCTGCATTTACATCAATCCAATAATTCTTTGAAATCATCAGTGCAGAGACGGGGAAGGTAGAGAGAGTCTTCTCGATCAACATCGTATCAGGGATGGTTTCCAGAATTCCATCAGCCTTAAGATGTTGGCGCACATCTCGGACCCATCTATGGTATCCTGCGCCAGTTGTCTCGAGTAGAACAAAGTTCAACTTGTTCAGGTAACTCATCCTGAAAAACAACATAAGATTAGGGTTAGTTTCGGAGCGAAAAGGCTACCACGAAAAACTATTAAATTTCTGAGCGTAGTCACTTCCAAGAAAATCTGATTCCAAGAGGGGTTTTGGATTAGATCGAAATAACGATGTATGTGGTCGATCGTTTTCTTCTCAACAAACTCTATGTTTGGAGGACTCTACAAGCTCCAAGCTTGGAGTGAGCGCGAACCCCCACAGTTTGGCTATTGGTCTCCCCTATGTAGAGAAAGGGGGGTAGAAGAAGGGATGTTGGAAGTCCCCGAGAAAAGAAGAAGAAATTGAAAAAAAACTTCAAAAACGGGAACTTTTAGAAAAATTACCTTGAAAGATGGCCGGAAAAGTGGTTGCCTGAAAGTTACTGTAGCTGACAGGAAAAGTCACCGGAAAAGTGTTGACCGGCAGTTGATCGGAGGGTTGACCGGTCGCTGACGAGGCAGGGCTGACTGGGCGCCTGCTGGACGCTGACGTGGCAAGTAACTTGGCGGCTTGCGGCTTGGCTTGCACGTGGGTTCTGTGGGCTACAGGCGGGCTTAGGCTGCAGGCGGGCTTGGGCTGCACAGGTTCTTCTCCTTTTTTTCTTTTTTTTTTTCTTTCTGCCGGTTCAGGTCTGGTGGGCTCAGGTGGCCGGTTCAGTCGAATTTAGGCCGATTCCGGTGATGAATTTTCGTCTCCGGTGATCTGGGGTCCGGCTACAGCTGCTGGTGAAGTTTGGTAGCAGTTGGCTGGGAAGAAAGCATCGAACCGGGCAGAGGGACTTTCGATACTTCCGGTGGCCGGTTCGGTGGTTTGCAGGCCGGTTCTGGGGGTGGGGCCGCCGGTTCTGGACTCCTGGAGTTGAGATCTTGAAGGTGGGCGGCGGAGGTTTCTGGGATTTGAAGGCTACGAATATAGGGTTTCAGGGTTAGGGCTCGTGCTGATAACGTGTTGTAGAGAATTAACTGAATTTGAGAGGAATCTGCTGTGTATTCTCATTGATAATAGGGGCCTCTTTATATAGAGGATTACAATGCATAGAATCTCAATCATACAAGGAAAGTAATTCTACATTGATTAGAATTCTAGATCCTTCTAATTAAATCCTATTACCACTAGGTCAAGTAACCTAGAGTTTGGACTAAACACAAATCCTTCAACATATATGACGTTTTTGCATAATGAAAAATAAATAAGCACGGTAAATTATTTTGCTCTTCTATGTCGTTTCAAGGTATTATGTTCCACCCAATGCACTGTTTTTCATCTAATTAAATACTAGCCTCTTAACACACGCTTGCGCGTGTGTCAATTGGCTTTTTTTAATGTTTTTTTGTTAAAAAAAAATTGGTTTTATATAATTTATTTCTTCATCAAAATGCAATAAAAAATAAGAAATAATATAGTTTCTGGACTTGTGGTAAATAACAATTGGTGATTCATTGCTCACACGTCTAGTAAAAGCCCTCCCACATTGAGATTAACAGTTTCTTCTCTCTCTTCATGAAATTATAGGGTACCTAAATGAGGTAATATAGGGTACCTAAATGATACTTTTTTAATGTTTGGTATGAAATTAAAAATGAAATTAGTCCTACAGTTTAAAGGTAGAGTGTTTTAATCATATTTCTAAAACATAATGTTTATCTATATTGTGAGTGAAACACATGCTTATATTCTTGACTTACACCATAAATTTTGTTTTATTAAACGGTTTCTACGCATTTGAAATATCAGGCAATCTTCTGAATCCAAATTTATTGATGAAGTTGTGAAGGAGATTTCAACGCACGCTAGTCGTACACTAAAACAGAAGATTTGTTCAAAACCAGTGATGTATACTTTTGCTGTGTTATCGGCTATATTGTTATTGGTGATGAGATGAGAAAAGTTTTATTGAAAAGTTATGGTTTATTAGTTCGAATGTTAATCAAACCCCATCACTTGATAATACGTCTTGGCGTTTATAATTTGTAGCCATGTTGTCGTGCTCTTTCTTTGGGGTGGGTTTGGTTCATTTTGGTCCTATTTTTAGCCTAAATTGAAAACCAAATCAAACCGAATTTGAATTTCAATTCAGTTTGATTTTTAGCTATAAAAAGTTCAAAACCGAACCAAACAACCTGTTCGGTTCACTCAAAGTTCGGCTTTTTTTTCTTTTGATTTTTAGGAATTGGATTGTTAATTAATTTCACGGGCAGATCTAGAGTTAGGTTGCACGTGAGGGGATGTGTTGGAGAGGAAACCTCACACATTAAAAAATTGACAAAAAAAATATAACTTATAAGCGGATTGCTCTTACCCAATTATACCGATGACTTTTGTGATTAAAACTCAACACCCATCGGATGGTTAAGTTGGGACTGTATCAGTACAATAGTGGGTCATGGGCCACGCTTGTCGCTATTTAATAACTCCAATGTTTCATTTCTCCAAAAAAATAAAAAATAAAAAGTAGTTTTAAATGCATACCCATATTTACGTGATACACATCCCTCAATTTTTTGTCCAAATTTTTTCTCAAACTTCCTTTAATGCCCCTCATAATATGAATAAATAAATAAATAACAATGCAGTAGTCTGGTATTAAAACTTGGGTTGGTATAGAGAAGTTGTGCTACTTTATATTCAAATCCCTCATAACCGATTTGACAAAAGAATCAAAAACTTGTTGGGAAAACCCAGGTTTACTAGTTTTCCACTACGTTTTTTGTTTCACATCGATCTTCCTTTATTTGTACATTTTGGGTGTTTGTGTGTTGGTAAATTTTTTTAGCTTTATTCTTCTTTCACCTAGACGTTAAGGTCATTGAACTGTTCCTAACAAGATCCTCATATCAAGCTGTTTTTTTTTTTTTTCCCCGTTGTTCAACCTTATTAAAAAGGTATTAAAATAAAATTTAAAGGGTGGTGTTATTAACACACTCATTTTCTTAAGAGTTAATTACATATAAGTGCATATTTGAATGTTTTTTTAGCCATAAGGCCACCAACTAATTTTTTCCCTCATAAGGCCACTATATTTAAAATGGTGTTATATTTTGGATATAAAAACCAACATATTTACATAAATGCCACTAGAGTAAAAAGTCAACAACCATTCTCTCTCTCCTCTCCTGCGAGGTCTCCGGTCAACTCCGGCAAGACTCCGGCCAACTTCCGGGGGGTCTCCAGCAAACTTCGGTGACCACAAAATCTACTGTCACTAACACCAAAAGCTACTGTGGCTAGCAACAAAAGCTACTCTGATGAGATTTCCGGCAACCTCCGGTGAGATCACAAAAGCTACTATCACCAGCAATAAAAGCTACTGTCACTAACAACAAAAGCTACGCTAGTGAGATTTCCAGCGAGGTCACAAAATCTACTATCACCAGCAACAAAAGCTACTATCACAAATAAAAGTTATGCTAGTGAGATTTCCAATGAGGTCACAAAAGCTACTGTCACCAACAACAAAACCTACTGTTACCAATAAAAGATACGCTCCCAAAAATCAGAAGCTACTAACACCATTAACAAAAGCTACTGTCACGAACACAAAAAGATATTCTCACTAGCAACAAATGGCTACTGTCACCATCACCAGTAACAAAAGCTATTTTCACCATCACCAAAAGCTACTATTAAGCAAAACAAAAACTACACTAACCAACACCAAAACCTACTCTCACAAAAACCAAAAGCTACTATCCCTTGGTTGAATAGCCATTTATAACAGTTGTAAAGAGCATCAGCATTCCTTGAGCATCAACATTTTGATTAAACACGAAATTATTCATATTGACATATCTAGTCAATCCCAACAGCTTAATCACTTACTAATCAAAGAAACAAATATTCCAGTATCAATCTTTCTCTTTCAAGGTCAAAACTAGCTTTCTATGCATAGAACATGGAGAAATCATTCAACAAACGCTCAACATATACTCAAATTCACACCAAAAACGGCGTCGTTCGAGAGAGAGGCTTACGAGACGGAGGATAGCTCTCTGACCAAATGGCGGATTGGAACTAGACCTTGCCGTAATCGCCTGCCGTAATCTCTCAGACGCCTCGCCGTAATCGTCGTCGAACCAACGATTCGATCTCATAGGAAAAATGCCTCTAAACCCGCTCCTCCACCTCCTTCTCCACACCTTGGGAAAAGCTGTCTCTGGTGGAGATCACAGCGCTTGGAACTGAGTGAGAGACCATTGGTCGCCGTTAAACATCATTTTCGCATCACTCCAGATCGCTGGAGCCTAGCTCCAGATCCACGACATCAAATCGCATACCAAATCCACAACCCGCACTCACATACCAGATCTTGTGGAGGTCAAGGAGGACGATTTAGCCGCTGCGGAAGATAGAGGAGACTCTGACCATGGTCGATGAAGCCATTCCTTTCGGTGACACACACCGCCTCTGGCCAGGCCCGCATCAGAGATCTCGACAATGAATTAGAATTGCGGAGAGAGAGAGAGAGCTCATCTCGGTTTGTTAGGGGGGGGTGAGAGAGCTTCATCGTGGTATAGAGAGAGAGACATGGAAATTAACTGAAACTGAAACAGATGTAGAGAAAGAAATAGATACCTAAGGGTAAAATAGGTATAACCTAAAAAAGAGCTGATGGTTTTGGGCCTAAAGTGGCCTTATGTGTACAAAACAATTTAGGTGGCCTTATGACTAATATAAGTCTCAAACTCACACTTATATGTAATTTTCTATTTTCTTTATTCATAGACCCCTTTTATTTTTTATTACTTTAATTCATTTTTTTTAAATTACCCTAATTACCCTCCTTTACAATTATGTTTCTCTTTCTTTTTTCTTTTTTCTTTTTCCTTTTTTCTTTTTTCTATTTGGCAAATCAATCATCCCTGCCCTTTTTTCTCATCATCGTTCTAGCCCACCCACACCAAAATGAAGGAATAGATCAACCACATGCAAACCTCATCACTTTGGAAAACAATGTTACACTGATGACATAGAAATCAAGGTTGGGAGAACTTGGGGATTGTAAACCTTAGGGTTAGATTTTAACCATCCATCACTGAGTCACCACCTAATTGAAATTTTCAAACTTTGTTTTTGTGGCTTTGTTTGCTTCTCTCTACTGGTTTTGGCCTTTCAATTTTTCTTATAAGGGTGATGAGGTTTTTGAGGTAGGCTAACGAGGCGACCCATGGTGCCATCACTACCTCGAAACTCCGAAAATTGCATTAGATGATTGATTTGACGAATAAAAAAAATAAAAAATAAAAATAAACATATTTGCAAGGGAGGGTAATTAGGGTCATTTGTAAAAAATTTGAATTAAAGTAATAGAAAAATAGAGGGGTGTGTAAATAGAGAAAAAATGTGTGTCAATAACACCACCCAATTTAATATAAAGGGTGTGTATTAAGTAGTTAGAGAAATATAAATTTATTAAAGACCAAAGTGTTAAAAGTTTCGTAAAAAAGTTCTCTCCTCTCTAAGTTTCTGCTTCTAGGGTGAGAGTTAGTCTGAACATGAAGTTTCACGAGAGGCGCTTGTATCGTAGCGATTTCGATCTACGATTTATTATGTTCTGGATTTTCATTACTGGTATTTAATGTGGGAGATCTTATTCTCATTGTTAATTGGTATGGAGGTGATGGTAGATGATTTTTCAAAGCGCTTGCGGTGGTTATGTCGAAAGAACAGGTCGAAAAGAAACAACCACGCTTCTTACTGGTTGGTGAATTACTCACACATGGATCATACAGAAAAGACCATCCCATACACACCATGAAGAGTTTGTGGATTCAAAACACTAGCCCACAGATGCAGCCGCGGATTACGGTAGTTCCCCTTACCGGAAGCAACCGTATCCTATTCTCTTTCTGGCACAGAGAGGGCCTTGATTAGACGGTTAGGGAAGCCCAATGGTCATATGAAAACTCTCTCTTTTTAGTGGCATGGGGTTGATGGTGTGCTAATTTTCTTTTTTCTTTTCCAGTTTCACATTTTCAATGGTAAATACCTTTTTTTTCTTGGGAGAATATCATAAATGGTCACTCAACTTTTACCTGTCGACATTTTGGTCACTCAACTTTAACTCTGTTATTCACTTTAGTCACTTCGTTAATTTTTTTCATTAAAAAAAAAATTATTTGCCACAATATCAAGGATATTTTTGACCAACCAATTGTGAAAAATTGAAAAATCTGAATTTGAATGATTGGAGAAGTGATTAAAGTGAGACAAAATGCCCCTTCAGTGACTAAAGTGATTGACATAATAATAGTTAAGTGACCAAAGTGATATATTTGAAAATTGAGTGACCAAAGTGTCGAATGAGTTATAATTGAGTGACAATTTGTCAAATTCTCCCTTTTTTCTTTTTAAAATTATTTGAGGGTGAAATTAGAACTTTTAAGATAAAAATTTAATTATAGGGTGAACAAAGCATTTGGTGGAGTGGAAATAGCCTCACTTTTAATGAAAAAGGTTAAGAAGGGAAATAGAAAAACAAATTTTTATGAGCTCTTCTCTGTCAACACGTGGTAAGTCACTCTCAAGTGTGGCTCATCCACATTTAACATGGGTGTGAGCCTAGCACTCCCCATGGAAGCATATCGTTGATATCAAAATATTGTTCAAGTAAATCCAGAATATGTGTCTGGCCCAAACTCTAGGTTACTTGACCTAGTTGTAATAAGGTTTTGAATCAGAGATATTCATAGATATCCGATTAATTGTACGATTATCTTTATTTGTACAACTCTAATTCTATGTCTTGTAATCCTCTATATAAAGAGGCCCTTATTATCAATGAAAGTACCTCAATTCTCTCCCTTTTCAGTTTTCCTTAAACACGTTATCAGCACGACGCTCTAACCCTAAAACCTAATAGCCAAAACCCTAAATCCGAATACAAAACCTTGAAACCTTTTCGGCCCCCACCTCACACCTTGAAGCCCTCCACACCAGGAGTCCAGAATCGGCAGCAGAACAACCAGAACCGGCCTGAAACCTACCAAATGGGCCACATGAAGCTCCAAACCACCCGCAGCAAATACTCAACCAGTTCACCATCTTTCGGATCTCCAATTGCTACCAAAATTTTCCACCAACAGTGTCTCGATCCAAGAATTCATGAACCAGAAGAAGAACCCTAAAAACCTGTCCAGAAGTTACTGAATTGGCAACCAAAACCTCCTGCAGGAAAAACAGCAGAAGAAAAAAAAAAGAAAAAAAAAGAGGAGAAGGCAGCCCAAGGCCCTGCGGTCCACGTGCGAGTGTGGCCCAGAAGAAAAAGAAAGGGCTTACATGGCCCAAGTAGAAGAAAAAAAAAAGGAGTGGGCCCAGTAGGCTTGGGCCTAAGCAGAAAAAAAAGGGAAAGAAAAAAAAAGGAAGGCCCACTAGCCAAACTTCTATGGTCAGCCACCTCGGGCAGCAGGCCAAATTTCGGCGACTTTTCAGGCCAAATTTTCTGGCGACTGGTCAACACTTTTTTCGACAATTTTCTACACTTTTCAAGGTATGTTTTAAAGGTTCTATTAGTTCCCGTTTTTGAAGTTTTTCTTATCGTTTTTCTCTTCTTTTATCATGGACTTGCAACCTCCCTTCTTCTACCACCACAAGCACATCATTTTTTTTGATCTAATCCAATACCTCTTCTTATTGATTTTTTGGAAGCGACTACGCTAAAAAATCCCTAATTTCTTCGAAGCGATTACGCTCGGAAATTCATAATTTCTTGGTAGCGACTACGCTCAGAAATTTTATATGTTTTTCGTGATAGCCTTTTAAGCTCCGAAACTAACCCTAATTTCTTGTTCTCTTTCAGGATGAGTAACCTGAACAGACTAGACTTTGCTCCATTGGGAACAACTGGCTCTGGATATCACAAGTGGGTTTGTGATGTCCGCCAGCATCTTAAGGCCGATGGAATCTTGGATACGATTCTCGAGCCTAGCCAGGACGTGCTAACTATTGAGCAACCTCAAGCTTTTGAAGAAAATAGAGCAGCTTTAGAGGCAAATAAGGCGAAAGCCATCATCCTAATGACTCGTCATATGGATGATTCGCTCCAAAACGAGTATAAGAATGAAGAAGACCCCAGGGGGCTGTGAGTCTCACTCTAAGAAAGATTTGGCAACGTCCGTGACTCCCTGCTTCCTGAACTAGAAGTGAGATGGCATAGCCTCTGCTTCTGTGATTTCAAGTCAGTTATTGACTACAACTCGGAAGCACTTCGCATTAAATTCTTAATGGAATTCTATGGAACAGATATCACAGATGCGACATTGATTGAGAGGACTCTCTCTACCTTCCCCATCGCTGCTTTGATGGTTGCAAAGAACTATCGAATCGATGTCATTACAGGACGGATCACAAGATTTCATGAGCTCATTGGAGCTATGAATGTCGCTGAAAAACATGACAACATCCATGTGAAGAACTATAATTTGAGACCTGTGGGAACAGAGCATATTCCGGAGTCCAATTATACACTACAAAAAAAACAAGCTTTTCGCGACATATATATTGCGACGCACTAGTGCGGCCATCGCAATTATTCATTAAAAGGCACGGATAATGGACAACAAAAAAAAAATTACTCAGAGCCAAACTATTTGCTACAATGGTTTAAGTAATGTCGCAAAAGCTTAGCAAAAGTTAAAAGATAACTGCTATTCGCTACATATATCGTATTTGAGATCTTTTTAGAATTAACCTAGGTTATCAACCGTGCCTCTGCCAAGAGTTAACTGCTCTTAGTTTCCCCTCTTTCCCTCTCAAAAGGATAGTGATTGAAGCCTCACCCATCAAGAAGTTCCTGTAACAGATCATCTTCTTCCTCCTCCAAAAATAGGTCTTCACTTCTTGACACTCTATCTCCTCTATCTCAGTTACAAAATCCTAAGACCTCCGAAATCCAAAGGTAAACTCTTTCTCGCTTCTTTCTTCTCTAACTTGCTATTTTGTGTTTTCGGCTGATTCTAGGTTCGTTTTGTTTGTATTTCATTTCGTTAATGCTTGTTTAATTCGGAGGATTAATGGATAGGGGTCTTGAGCATTAATCCAAGTGCGATAGATTTAGTTTAATTGTGCCTATATTTAATTGTTATGATCAATTTTTTGTTCGCTTCACATAGTGCAAGAGACAACCCAAAACAAATTAGGGCCTTCTAGATATTTGGGTGGCCTAGTTCTTCATGTGATCGATGGGTAAACTATATGTTTTCTTTCATTGTGATATTTGCATATTAGTAATCAAAGTCTTTTTTTTATCTGGAATTAGTAATCAAAATCTAATAATTGAATGTCAACAGGAAAAAGCCTCAATTCTTATTTGTCTTGTCTACCGTAATTTGATCTAATAAGCAAAGGTATATCTTTCTTTAGATCTCTTGATCTTTTTTTGTTCATGATTGATTTAAAGTTAAATTGATTTATATGAGTTTTAGCAGAAACTTAGATTTTAGAAGATGAGAAGTGTAAAATTTGCCGACTTTGGATACCTATATACAAACCAAGTGTTTAGCTACTTATTCAGTGATAATTTTATATAGTTGGTAATTTTTGCTGCTTGAAAATTTCATAAGTATACATGTATGTGTATGCTTGATTACTCATTTGAGTTCATCCAAAGATTAACACATGTCTCTGTAAGTAGCTTTGTAAGTCTGCATCATAATCAAACTTATTAATAACTGGTTTGGTGTCTTCTTTTGCAAGGCTTTGAACTTCTATTTGTGACAAGCACTCTCACTTGAGGTAATGAATCTAGTTTTTGGACTGCACTTATGATTAATTTAGGACAAGCACTTGACCTTAACTTAGTTATGATTTTATATAACTTTGATTTTGGTTACTATTCATAGTTCTGGGAGTTTTGGCTTTCTTTCTTGTTTTTTTTTCCTTGTTTGTGGTTTGATTGGAGAGATAAGTTTTGTTGCAGCTTTGCTTCTTTTTTTCTTTTTTTTTTTGAACTTTACATCTTTGCTTTGATTCTGTTGTTGTAGCACAACTATATATTGAAATCATAGATAGATAAGCATAATAATTAGCACAACATTTCTCATGGCCATGCTAATTATGTCTAATTGTATATGTGCAAGGTTGGAATCAAGATTACATACCGTACATGCATGTCCATATGTAGGGCTGGGCAGAAACTGGCAGAGAAGCGGTTACCGACCGAACCGCACAGAAAAATCTGGTTCGGTTACCGAACCGGTTCAAAACGACGTCGTTTTTGAAGAGAACCGCACCGAACCGCTTACATGCGGTGCGGGTTCGGTTTAGGACTTCGAACCGCCTGCATTTACCGAACCGAACTGCTATGTTATAAATATATATTTATATAATTATTTTTAATAATTTTTTATATTATTTGGTACTAACTACTAACCCTAGCTAGCTTTGTGCGTTCTCTGCACCATTTTGACTGTTGTGCAGTTTGTCCCCCCCACCAAACTAGTTTGTCCCCCACCAAACTGGGAATAATTATTAGATTATTCCTAACATTCTCTCTCCATCTCTCGGCCGCATCCTTCATATTTGCTTTCCCAGTTTTCCTCATCTCTCCCACAACTTCTCTCCCTCATCTCTAACAGACTAACACGACAGCAGCTTCTTCGAGCATTGCCGTCGTCGGTGCTTCTTCGAGCATTGCCGCCGTCGGTGCTTCTCGCCGGTAAGGATCGAGTTCCCTTCTCTTCTCTTTCTCCTTCGATTTTTTTTTTTTTTCAGTTTTTGTGTTTAAAACCAGTTGATAATTTGATGAGACTATGAGAGTGTGATCACACGTCCTCCTCTTTGGCTTTGTATTAGCCTTTCAATTTTACCTCTCTTTCGCACCACTTATTTTTCCAAGTCTACAGGTTTTTAAATTTCCAGGTATTGGTTGCATGTTTTAATATGCGGTTTTGGGTGCAAACCGAACCGCACCGGACCGATAAAATGGTGCAACCGAAAATGCAGTCCAAACAATGTAAATGCGGTTGCGGTTTGGAAAATGGATCTACTGAATAATGCGGTGTGGTTGCGGTTTCAGGTCCAAACCGACCCGAATCGCACCGCGCCCAGCCCTATCCATATGATTATTTTGAATAGAAATATTTGTATATGACATTAGAATATTTTTTGTATAAACAGTTAACATTATATATGATGTTTATTTGTTATCAGTGAAAGGCATTTATAATGTAAATGCAAATTGCGTTCACCTCTTTCTGCGACAGCCATCTTGGCTGTTGCAATTTTTTTTTATTTACCTCACCAAGTATTTGCGATGGATAAAAAGCGTCGTAATCTTGTCGCAAAAGGTTTTTATGACCTTTTTTTTATGTGTCGCATTTAATGATAATTGTTTATGACATAAGTTCTTGCAACACTTGAAGAAACGTCGCAAAACCGTCGCAAAAGGTTATTGCGACGCCACTTTATGTATCGCAAAAAGTAAACAAGTATTTGCTACGCGTTTTATGCCGACGGTTCACCAAGCGTCGCAAAACAGTCGCAAAAGGTTATTATGACGCTTTTAGGTCTTTTTACGACATTTTTCTTATGTTGCAAAAAACTCATTTTTTTGTAGTGATAGTCGCGCCCCTGAGAGAGGGCGCTAAGAGCGAAACCCTAATTCTCTGGACAATTCTGGACGTTTTGGTTCACATTCTCGCTCTAATGAGGAAGGTAACTGCCAAAATAGGCGGATACGGAATCGAAGAGGTCAACGTGGAAAGAGAGAGAGGCAACGCCTCTGGCCATGTTGGTGGCGCCACCAACACTAAGAGCCATCCTAATGATGCTTTCAAAGCGCCTCAATCAATAGAGTTTGAGCACAAAGATGCATGTTCTCTATGTGGAGTGTCCGGTCATTGGGCACACATCTGTAGAGCTCTTGAAAATATTGTCACCACCTACAAAGCATATTGTGAATCAAGAGAAGCTCACTATGTGGAACAAGAAGATCAAGAAGATGATCTAGAGTGAAGGGTTGAAGACTTCAAATCTGGTTGGGATCAATAGATCGCCAATTCTGTTTAACTCTTTATTTTTCCAAGAGATGTAATAGGCAATTGCCATACGCTTTGTAGTAAATGCCATTAGTTTAGTTTTCTTCACATAGGCTCATCCAAAATGAGTATGATGTCTAGGAAGGTTTTGAGATAAGTGATACTTAAGCGAGCCTTGCTCCACGGACATCTCTCTACTCACCTAGTCATATTTATTTTGGAGTTACCGAAAAAAGTCAAATGACTACCTTTGTTTTGCATTAGCTAGCATTTGGATTAGATTCTCTTAATGGTTAAGAGACAATGATGTACTCCGTTGGCTTATGAATAAAATTTCGAGTTCTTTTCATGACCCCATTTTGATTCTGAGCATATGACTTTGTGACTACGATGGCTGGGCCATCAGTATTAATTCAAGGACATGGAATAGCCCAAGTTTTCCTTGCCAAATGGCACCTTGATTATTGTCACATAAACTCTCTACATTCCTAGGGCAAATTGCACCTATGAATAGCTAACGGATTCCATGCAGAAACGCATGTAGAGAACGAAAATGAGTTCTTTTACAATACCTCTAATGATTGCATCTTAGAGAAGTTTATGTGTCTCTCTAGTGGACTCTATGTCACTATTCGAGTTATTAAATACAATAAAGTTATGAGAGAAGATCTCTTGGATTTAGACCTGGTCTTGATATGATGATCCATCTACTAAAGACTTCACACGGATATCTATTCTCTCGAGCGAAACGAAACATGAATCAAAAGTTGATTCCTGGACTAAGTGTGACCGCCGCCGCTGCCTCTGGCACCGCCGCCGTCCACCACCAGGTTAGGGCTAGCACAGTACTTATCTATGATGCCATGGATGGCGTCCATCATGGTGATGACGCCTTAAATGATGCTGCAATCACCAACTTTCCTTTAAATAGTATTTCAGATGCTTAGGCCCAACCAAAATCCTCATTGGTTGCTTCTAAAGCCTCTCGCTCGTTTTACAAAGCCCGTTCCTTAGGGAAATTAGGACTGAGACCGTCTTATGCAAAGGATATGAAAATACTCATTATGTTCTTACATAGAATCCATGGGGATTCTGTGGACTGATTCAACCAACTTGCGGACGCTTAAATATTTCATGATGTTGGTTAACACGCAAACACGCTGGTCACATATTGTGCCATTGTTCACTCGTAAATGCTGCTTATACTACACTCCTAGCAAATATCATATGACAACGGGCTCACTCCCCGGATCATCCTATTCAGTCAATTGGATATGACATTGTTAGAGAGTTTACATAAAAGATTTTCGATGATTATTGCATATCATTGAGACTGATGTTGGACATCATATTCTCATGTACACACCCAAATGGTCTCGCGGAAACAACTATGATGGTAGCCTGAAATTTGGTAATGCGCACCAATATCCTTATATCCGCTTGGGGTGATCCAATATCGCATGCAATTCTGCTAATTCGTCTACGACCCACCGTCACTCAATCTACCTCTGCGTTACAGCTAGTGACTGGGTACCATCTCGTACTTACGCAAATTTGAGTGTGCCATTTATGTGCCAATTGCGCCGCTACAGCGCACTATGATGGGTCCTTACAGACGAATGGGCAACTGCGTTGGATTTGAAATTCCAACAATCGTCTGCCACTTAATACCCTTGCTAAGCGATCTCTTTACCACATGTCTTGCGGATTGTCACTTTGATGAGACAGTCTTCCCATCGTTAGGGGGAGATAAGAACACGACTGTTCAGCAGGAACGACATGAATTGTTGTGGTCTGTCCCCATTATGTCTCATTAAGATCCCTGTTAAAGTGATGAGATCACACATATCTGTTGCAAATATGCCTGCAAGGAAGGACGTCCCTACGAGAGGACGTAGTGCCACCCTACACGGAGGTAGGCATGGCGCCAACGCCAAAGAGAGTGGCACTCTGGCGTTATAGGCCATGGCCCCAGCTAGGATGCGTGGGAGGCCCGTGGGTTCGAAGGATACTTTGGCACATTCCAATCATTTGATCATCAACACGCAAGGTCTATCTCATGAGAATCTTCCGGATTATGGTTATCGTTGGGGGACGCCTCAATGTCAGAACCTATTCTTGAGAATATAGAGCTCTTTGAAAATTACACTAGTGTACATGAGACGTGGGATAGAAACTCCATCATAATTAATGATGTAATCGTGCATTTCGTTGCGCATAAGTTTGTTAAGTCTGATGATATCGGACCACGCTCCGTTGATGAATGAATGCCAATGTAGAGAAATTTGGCCTAAATGGAAAGATGCGATCCAGGTTAAGTTGGATTTTCTAACGAAGAGGAAGGTTTTTGAGCCAGTGATACCAACACCTCTTGACTTAAAACCTGTTGACTAATGAGTTTTCGTCAGAAAGCGTGATGACAAAAAGAGATAGTAATCTCACCTTATGGCTCAAGGCTTCTCACAAAACGCCTTGGAAGCGACTCGTTGAGACATATTATCTCATAATGGATGTCATTGCACTCCACTACCCTGTCAGTTTGGTAGTTTCTGAATAACTGAACATGCAGCTTACGAATGTGGTCACTATGTATCTCCATGGGGATCTAGATACAGAATATACATGAAGGTTCATGGTGACTTCATTTACCCAAGTCAAGTGGCTCTAGACCACGGAGCGCGTTTTACAAAGAGGTTGAAACGCTCACTAAAGTGAATACTTGATTGGGAAGGGATATGCACACCTGTTTCCATAACAAGTTTCAGATTCTATCGCGGTTCATGTTGGACATGATCTTCATTGGAAGCCCTTAAAGAGTTAAGGGAAACTGCTGAACACTTTAAATCTGATTTTGAGATGAAGGATTTTGGGAGAACACGATTATGTCTCAATTTGGAACTTGAGCATCGTGTTAATAGATGCTTAGGCATTTTGACAAGGTTAAATCTTCAAGCACCCCCATGATCGTCGGTAGTCTTGATCCTGAAAAGGATCCTCTACGTCCAAAGGATGATGACTTAAGTACAATAGGCGCATTATTGTACTTATCTCAATGCACGAGACTGGACATCTCATTTGCAGTGCACTTGTTAGCTAAGGTCTAGCTCTACGCCAACGAGACGCCATTGGATTGGTGTAAAAGATATCTTTCGGTACTTGAGATGTACGGTTAATATGGGCTTGTTCTATCCCTACAGAGAGACGATGGATTCAGACCCATCACACACCAGGAACACCGCCAACACTAGCCTGCGTCCTTTATCTCCATCCCAAAACGATAAGTGTTTTGGAAAGTTTTGCTGATGTTGGGTATCTTTCTGACCCACACAAAGGTCATTCCTAAACTGGTTAAGTGTTCACAATTGGTAAGACCGCAATATCTTGGAGGTTTACAAAATAGACCCTAGTCGCTATATCTTCGAACAATGCAGAGATTATTGCTCTTCACGAAGTGGTTCTTGAATGTATATGGATTGGATCCATAATTACGCATGTTTGAACAATTGTGGTTTGAAGTTTACCACAGATCAGCCTACGAACATTTAGGATAATGTTGCTTGTTTTGAACAAATGAAGCAATGCTACATCAAAAGCGATAACACCAAGCATAATCAGCTACAACAGACTCTCCTCAATATCAAAGTAAACTAGGTTCGATCTGAGGACAATATGGCAGACTTGCTCACTAAGTCATTGCCTAAATTCCACTTTCGAAAAATATGTTGGTAAGCATCATTTGCGGAAGTTACCCGAACTCCCATGACTATAGTCATCAGGGGGAGATGTCTACATGTAAGGTTTGAAACGTGAAAGGTGTGTTGTGCTCTTCTTCCCCTTCGATCGAGGTTATTTTTGTCCCACTGGGTTTTTGTTACTCGACTAGGTTTTTAATGAGGCAACGAGAGGAGCACCACGTTTGGATGACACAAGGGGGAGTGTTCAAGTAAATCCAGAATATGTGTCTGGCCCAAACTCTAGGTTGCTTGACCTAGTTGTAATATAGTTTTGAATTAGAGATATTCTCGAAGATATTCATAGATATCCGATTAATTGTACGATTATCTTTCCTTGTACAACTCTGATTCTATGTCTTGTAATCCTCTATATAAAGAGACCTCTATTATCAATGAAAGTACGACTCAATTCTATCCTAATTCAGTTTTCCTTCAACAAATATGACTTTAAATATCATATTGGTAGAGTTTTGAGTGTCAGTATCAAATTGATTTGAAAGAGTGATCAGTAGTGATGGTGAATTTTTCTAAAAAAAAAAAAAAAAAAAATTGTAAAAAGTTTCAAAACTCAGGGGCATTAGTGCGATTATTGAAAAACAAACCAAAAACCCTCCTGAAAAGCCCCAAAGAAACCCAGCAGTGACAAAATCACAGAAGCAAAAAATGGCCAAGGAGGAGCAGCTAGCGGAGCTTCTGGAAACCCTAGGCGACTTCACAAGCAAAGAGAACTGGGACAAGTTCTTCACAATCCGAGGCACCGAAGACGCCTTCGAGTGGTACGCCGAGTGGTCCGAGCTCCGAGACCCTTTGCTCTCCCACCTCCCGCCAAAACCCCAAATCCTCGTCCCCGGCTGCGGCAGCTCCCGCCTCTCCGAGCACCTCTACGACGCCGGCTTCACCTCCGTCACCAACATCGACTTCTCCAAGGTCGCCATTTCCGATTGCCTCCGCCGCAATGTGCGCCTCAGGCCCCTTATGCGGTGGCGCGTCATGGACATGACCGCCATGCAGGTATCTTTTCCAGCTTCTTCAACTGAATGTGAATGCTTAGGGTTTAGGGTTTAGGAATTGATATGAATTGAATGCTTTGGCTTGTTGTTGCGAATTTACAGCTTGAGGATGAGGCATTTGATGCTGTGGTTGACAAAGGTGGATTGGATGCGTTAATGGAGCCGGAGCTTGGCCCTAAGTTAGGGGATCAATATTTATCAGAGGTGCGATGGAATTTAGCTTTATACTGTCAATATTTTACTTCCTTTGTTTTGTAGAGAAGTGTTTGTTTGAGTGGAACTGTATTTGCATTGTTCAGGTTAGAAGAGTTTTGAAGTCTGGAGGGAAATTTATTTGCCTTACATTGGCGGAGGCGCATGTTCTGGGTACTATCTTGATCTTCCACTTTAGTTCAATTGAAGGAAATTAATAACTGCTAATTGTCTCGGCTACTGATTCCAGCTCTGCTTTTCCCGAAGTTCCGGTTTGGGTGGAAAATTAGTGTCCATGCAATACCTCACAAACCGTCTAGTAAGCCAAGTCTTCAAGCGTTTATGGTGGTTGCTGTAAAAGAGATGTCCACTGAGTTGCAGGAGATCACATCCTCATTCAATAAGTCTTCTCTTGCTTGTAGAGGAAGTCAGGTAAAATATCTTGTGTGTATGTATTTCCTGAAGATAAACATATTCTATTTAGTAATAATACATCCTAATTGCCTGTATCTTAACACAGTAGACAGTCCCAATTGAATAACTAGTTGCTAAGGAAGAGTGTTTACTTTTTAGGCTATCAAACAGATTGCATCCTTTGTTAATTTCTTTCTTTTTTATGATGTAACACTAGGTTACTTAGAACTTGGGGGCCTAGTCTCTCAAAAGATTGACATGAAGTGCTGGTTGTGGGTTTAGGGTCGTGGACTTCTTGAAGCTGTTGAAAATGAGAATCAAATTCGTAGAGAATACTCCTCTGCTTCAGATATACAGCACTCTCTTGAAGACTTAAAACTTGGAGCTAGAGGAGATTTAACTAAGCTTCGCCCGGGTCGTCGTTTTCAGCTTACTTTGTGTGGGGGCTCCCACTTCAGTTGCAGAGCTGTAGTTCTTGATGCTAAGGAAAACTCTGGCCCCTTTGTATATCACTGTGGGGTTTTTATTGTGCCTAAGGTATGTCTACTGAACTTCTCTGGTTGATGCATTCTATAGTTCCTTAGATGCCCATACACACACCAGAAAGGAAATGGAAATTTTTCTGAACTAGAGGGACCATTTCTACATATCAAAGAAAAGGGAAAGAAGTTTTATGAAAATGAAAACTCACTGAGTTTTATAGAATTCATTTCTTACATGTAGTGGACATATTTATTTACTTATTTATTATTATTATTATTTTTTGTCTATTATATGAGAATCAGTTATTTATCTGGTATGATTCATTTGGTTTTGTATTGATATGCATGGGGGGATCAAACATATTCAGAACACTTTCTGATCTGCCTGATACATGTGTCACTTATTAGTTTCTCCATATTCTCCACTTGTGCATAAGGGTTTGTCATATATTTAAAAATCAGTTCTGCAATCTTTGATTGCAGACTCGGGCTCATGAATGGCTGTTCTCTTCTGAAGAAGGACAATGGATGGTAGTAGAAAGCTCAAAGGCAGCTCGTCTAGTAATGGTACCTCTTCATCACATTTCCTTTATGATCCTTATTTTCCAGGGTTCTTTCTCTCTCTTTTTCATTTTGCTCCTCTAATGTGTGTTATCTGCTGAATTAAGGTTTTATTAGATGGCAGCCATGTTAGTGCGAGCATGGATGATATTCAGGTAATGTTTCTTTTTCTTATTGTATATATTAAGCATTATTAATTTTGGTGGTTTGGCTATTAATTTTGTGTTTTTAATTAACTATTTTTTGTTATCTTTTGTATGTGTCTCTTTCAGAAGGAATTATCTCCTTTGGTTAAACAATTGGCGCCTGGAAAAGATGACAATGGAGCTCAAATTCCGTGTGTTACTTGCAGCCCTTTTCTTTTCTTTTAATTTTCCAGAATGTCAGCTTGATTTTATACAACATAGTTATCATCATACGATCTTATATTTCTCTCAATAAAATTCCTCACAACTTAGGGTTGAAGCCCTCAGCTTAAGGCTGTTGATTGATGTTAATACTGTACTAAAGCATGTTCTTAAAGATTTCATGACAGAAAAATTAACAGCTGGAGATGAATTTTTACATTACTAGTCCATATATTTGCTAAAGACTTACAAGTCACAACTGCAAAAACATTTAGAATGCACGGTGAAAATTTTTCAAATGGTATGAAGCCCATTAGATACAGCTTTTTCCCAGCCAATTATTTTTGAATTTTTTTGGTGGTCTGCGGCTTGCTTATACAAGATCATTACTTCCCTCTTCTTCTAAACAAAAACAGAAAATTATTATTACCCCTATTCCATAAGGATTGTTACTTCTTCTCAAGCATAGGCTTTGAGTTTTGATTATGCAGAACTCAATGTCATCCAACACTGTTGACATTGGGGATTTTCTAGTACTAATTATTAAGTTGTTATTTCTGATTGATTTTATATGTTAAGCACAATATAAAAGTTTAAGCAGATATATTTTTGTTCATGACACATTTGATTACTCTATGGTTTAAATCATTTCTCTTATATGTTTATATTGGCCGGTTACTTCTGCAGATTCATGATGGCAAGTGATGGGATCAAACAACGAGATGTTGTGCACCAGGTTCTTTTCTTTTTAAATGCTGTCATTTTCGTAGTTCAAACTTCAAAGTACGAAAATTTCATAACTTTCATTTTCTTTCTTGGTCTATAAAAAAAAAAAAAAATGAAAAGATGCTCAGCATTTTCATTATCCTTGCCTGCTTGCATCCATTTGCAGGTCACATCCTCAATAACTGGACCAATAATAGTTGAGGATGTGATTTATGAAACTGATAATGGTGATATCAGTCGCATTCTACCATCCAGAGATTTGACATTTCGTCGCCTTGTCTTCCAAAGAAGTGAGGGTCTGGTTCAGTCTGAAGCTCTTCTGTCAGAGGAAGGATCGAAATATAAAATTGTTGGTCAGAGTGAGAAGAAAAAAACAAATTCATCTTCCAAATCTAAAAAAAGAGGAATCCAGAGACGAAGTGATGGTAATTTATGTCTTTACTGTTGTAAATTTAATTTAAGTTCCTTTTGTTTTGCTTATATCATGAAGGTTGTGCATGCTATTTGCTACACTATTAGCTTCTTAGTTGGGAAGAAAACATCCTGCACTTCCGTAGAAAATGGGTAACTGGTCTTTGTTCCCGTTATAGCTTTGCAGTTCTCAAACATTTGAACCCATGTTCAGTGCTTAAAATTATGACCTCATAAACTTGATATTCTCAGCAGTACAATATTCAGTTATGTTCAAAATTGCACACAAAATGCCAATTCATAAAAGTCAACATTTCACTGCTCCACACTTTCCTATACACTTCTTACATCTAATTTTATTTTTCCAACTCATTGTAGTTTTATAACTATATACTATATTGCACCATTATAATAAAGGAACATCCTTGTTGCTGCTTGTGTTGTGCTTATGCTTGCCTAATTATTGTCATTCAGAATTATTCAGTTATTTTAACTTTTTCAGAGACGAGCCACCAGCTGAAGGTGTATCATGGGTATTTGGCTAGTTCTTATCATACAGGGATTATTTCTGGATTAATGTTGATTTCATCTTATTTGGAAAGCATGGTGTCAACTCAAAAATCAGTAAGCACTGTATTTCTTACTACCTTTATGCCCTAGGCGTTGCTTGCTGTTAAAATCAAGGGTTAATTCTTTTTGAGGTCATTCAATGGGATCTTTATCCCATTTAGACCATGATTTTTTTTCCCCCGCAAATTATGGTGTATGCAATCTATTTTCTTACAGTAAATACTGCACAGAAATTACTGTGGTGGGTAGGGAAATGAAAAGTTTGCCTGGTCTAAGATGAGAATGTGCGTGTGTGTGTGTGGTTTTTGGTGATTTTCTAATAGGTCAATATCTGGTAGCTTTAAGCACTAAATTTTTGACACAAATAAAATGAGAGTTAAATTCTTTAGGTGCTATTATAGTTAACCCCTTGGTTCTCTTCAACTGTAGGAATTTAATCTTTATGAGGAATCTTAATGATATGGAATTTAAAGAATTTTGCTAATTTGTTCCAGAATTTGTAATGTTTGTTAAGTTTAACCTCTTCAAACAAAGGATGTCAGTATATTAATGGCTCTTGGGTCTTTTTGTTCATTTTCTTTTTTCTTTCTATGCCAGATGTTTCATTTTGTTCCTTGTAGAATATTTTGAAATTATACCTACTAAGGTTCAAATTCTTGTCTCAGTCAGTGGCTCATGGACTACAGTAACTCCAATACTTCTGAATTGTATTATGCTACCAAAAGGATGTCGTATACTTTTTCTCCCGTGTGCTGCATGTTTTGTAAAGCTGAGTATTAGTCGGCTGAACATATTAGTCACATTTCCCATTTACTTTGCAAGGTTTGAGTAGGCTGTAGTTGATTGTGGTGTGGATAAGAGACTTTTATTTCTTGTCGAGTGATCTCAATTTGTGGTTGAGGTCAACAAGAGGATTGCTACTCTTTGGTATTGTGTAGTTTTTGCTTCTCTCTAGAATTCTGGTTGAAAATTGAAAAAAAAAAAAAAAGCGTTTGAATTTTTTTCCACGATAGGCAAAAGGAGATGTGAATTTGTGACAGTTTTAGATTCCTGCAAAATAGGGACACTCTTCTGTTCTGGTGTTATTGATCTCAATCAGGTGGGAGTTTTTTCATGGTCATTTGTAGTAAGCTTGTCCTAGGTGGTTTTGTTGTTCATCTCCTTTCATTTGTCACATGTTTTTTCAATAGAGTTTTGATCTCCTTTGCATGTTCTAATGGTTAGAAGTTTTTATGTACGCTTGGCATAAAGCTTTAGTTAAATGAATGAATTTTAATACCGTGTCTGAAAACTTGACCTGATGTTAAGCACAATGTCCAGTTCTGTTTGTCTATCAATAGCGGCATATCATTTGTGTTTAATACTTTGTTGCATTTGAATGTTTGAATGATTATTCCAACTGTCTCCTTCTTTCTCTATTATATGGTGGTTTCTTTGTTTAACACTATGAATGCTTTCTCAGGTCAAAACAGTTGTTATTGGTCTTGGAGCAGGTTTACTTCCTATGTTCCTTCATAAATGTATGCCCTTTATGCACATTGAGGTAATTTTAGACTTGATCCAAATCTCCCAGAAAAAAGAAGAAGAAAGAGTTTCCAATCATCTCCCATAATTTTTTTAAATTCTTTTTACAAGACTTCAATCTTGAATTTACTTTAGCACAAATGCAGTAACTAAAAGTTATATTTACAGGCGGTGGAGTTGGATCCCATAGTCATCAAACTTGCAAAAGAATACTTTGGTTTCATCGAAGATGATCACTTGCAGGTAATTTTTTGTGTACATCGTTCTTCCTTCTTTTCATACTATCTAATAAGCATTTTGAGCAGACTAGTGTGCTATCTATACTGTTAGAGTAGTCTAGAGAACTGTTAACTATAGGTCTTAGTTGAATTGAGTATGGTTCTTTGGCCACCAAGAATAATTCTGGAGAAGCTAAACGGAGGTAAGTGTGTGCTAGACCTTGCCTGGGCAATATAAGGAAGAATGTTCCTGTGCAATGGTGTTTCGAAATGATAGCTGAATGGAGTATACCTATTCATTTTCTTTCAGTATAAAAACTTCCCTTGTTTGGGTGGAAATAGATTGCTCGTTCAGGTTTTGATAATAAATTAGTGTCACGATGTTGACTTGTATGCCTCAAATTAATCTCTTTTTACTGCATTTTCAATAGAATATGACAATAAAACACCTAAAGGAGAGTGCAAACAACTGATGGAGAAGCATATCGAAGCAATTGAATCAAAGAGAACTCTCAAATTTTATGCGTGCCTTTTTGAATGTTGAGAAAAATTTGGATGTAAGTTTAGGCAACATTACTTGACATTCAACAACATAACAAACTTGCTTAACTAAGGTTGTCCTTCTAGATTGTTCTTTTGCTGATATGGTATTGAATTCAACATACACCACTTTTCATATTTTATTCGGTGTATCAGGTGCACATTGCTGATGGGATTCAGTATCTCAGAAAAGCTGTACATTTTGCTGCGGAGGATGAAAAGTCTGCTGTTCGAGGAAATGATGATGGTCACTGCAATTCTGACCCCCCATCTTCTAATGGAAGCCATTTGGCATTTCATGTAGAAGGCCAGGGAATTTCGAAGGTAGACATAGTCATTATTGATGTGGATTCTGCCGACTCAAGGTGAATGATGACTACACTTAATTTCAAGTAAGAAGCAATACTGGTTTTAAGATGGACTTATTTTAAATTACTTTAACATTTTGCGTACAGTTCTGGAATGACCTGCCCTGCTGCTGATTTTGTGGACGAGTCGTTTCTTCGGACTGTGAAGGATGCCCTTACTGAGAAGGGTCTATTTATTATAAATTTGGTTTCACGGTCCCAAGACATTAAAGACACTGTTATTTCAAGGATGAAAATGGTAAGAAAAGGAAACTAATGTGTTATTTTTCATTATACCTACTACATATCTCTTACATCCGGAAGATTTGTGTACATCTCTGTGCTTTGGGACTCCTTTAATTCACTTGAACAAAAACTTGCACAAGTTCGATTTTTTTGTGGGTTTGTAGGTTTTCTCTGGGTCATAAGTATTGTGTTGTTACAGTTTGTGCACCTTTAATTGACTGGAATTTATTTATGTTAATAGATTTTTCTTCTTAAATGACTGGAATTCTCAAACCATATTTGATGTCCATGCAACATTGGCAGCAACGTAAATCCACATTTGAGAACATCTACAATTGTTGTTTCAATCGGAACTTTGTTTTCATAGTAACCAGTGTGCATTGTTCTCATGAAATATCACATGCCAGTAGCTCTGACTTGCAATTTGATCTTTATCTTCAGGTGTTTAGCCATCTCTTCTGCCTTCAGCTTGAAGAAGATGTCAATGAAGTTATTTTTGCCCTTCCTTCAGCTTCCTGTATCAAGGAGGATAGCTTCGCCAAAGCCACTCTTCAACTTGAGAAATTGTTAAAATTGGAGAACCCGGAGATAAGCCAAAGCATTATAGATGCTACAAAGAAGATAAGACATCTGAAGTGACTCTATTTCTCGAAGACCTCCAGTATTCTTAGGAGCGATGCCATTTACGAATATATCTATCTGAGGCTCAGAGCAGGTTTTCTCAGATAGGTAGTTGTGACTGAAAGGCAGAGAGAAAATGTGCACTGGATCTCTCTCTTGTTCAGGTGTTTCAATGGTTGCTTGGGTCACTCAACCTATCATGATCTTCATGAGAATGTTATCTGTAGCTTGTATTAGAGGTGCATTGGATCTTCTGACCAAAAAAAAAGAGTTGCATTGGATCTACATAGAAAATTTGGATATAGAGACATACGAGGTGCATGAAATCTGCCCATATTTTACAAACCTCTCGAATTGTAACATGTAGAATTACTTACGAGTGATAATGTATAAGCTAAACTATCCTCTCTAAATTTTTTGTGCTATGAAAGACTGGGTGAAGTATTTTCAAATTTCTACATTCTCACTACAAACATTTATTTTATTTTTATTTTTATTTTTATAGGTGTTGGAAAATTCTCTAACATCCATGATTTCATTTTTAATGAATCCTGCTCTTACACTGAACCGCAGGTCCGCAGCGCACTGCACAGTCAATACACCTGCACAAGTCGAAATTCAGAAGCTGATGCAACCATTGGCCAAAAAAAAGTTCAGCCTCACGAATCTCATATTTTGGCATTTGGTTCAAGTATCAATTCCCATAGTTAAACACTAATCCATATTAACCTTAGACTAATTCTTCAAGGGACAAGGAATTCTCAAGTTGGCATGTAGTCTTTAATCTCTATAACAGCTAGGTTAGAGATTCAGATTCATCTTCCTCACTACATAACATATATAATAGCTCACTCTAGGCATGTCCTACAGGGTGACAAGAATTTTGAAAAGAAAAAGGAGTGTTAACAAAGAGTGTGTTTGAATAAAGTACGAGGACTTGAAAGTAACCA
The DNA here is from genome assembly GCA_002564525.1 of Rosa multiflora. Lineage (NCBI taxonomy): Eukaryota > Viridiplantae > Streptophyta > Magnoliopsida > Rosales > Rosaceae > Rosa > Rosa multiflora. The sequence goes on from BDJD01001250.1 coordinate 268,870, forward strand.
AAAGATAACTTGAGGAGGAAGAAATTAGTTTTAACATAGAGCTGGAGCAGTATACTCCACTTTATCTGTATATCTTCACGTGTTCCATTCTTCCTCGAGCTTTTTCCTGCACAAAAGAAAAGTGGTTTTTATAATAAAATAAGGGCCAAATAAGAATCAAGCAGATCTAGATTTTGTTCTTTAATCTTCTTTTCTCTAACAGTGAAGGCATTGCAAATATTTGATTAATAGTGAAACACTATGCAATAACACTAGAAAAATGGTTGGCATACTTGCTCAACACTCCATTCAGATTCATCTTCCTCACTACATAACATATATAATAGCTCACTCTAGGCATGTCCTACAGGGTGACAAGAATTTTGAAAAGAAAAAGGAGTGTTAACAAAGAGTGTGTTTGAATAAAGTACGAGGACTTGAAAGTAACCAAAAGATAACTTGAGGAGGAAGAAATTAGTTTTAACATAGAGCTGGAGCAGTATACTCCACTTTATCTGTATATCTTCACGTGTTCCATTCTTCCTCGAGCTTTTTCCTGCACAAAAGAAAAGTGGTTTTTATAATAAAATAAGGGCCAAATAAGAATCAAGCAGATCTAGATTTTGTTCTTTAATCTTCTTTTCTCTAACAGTGAAGGCATTGCAAATATTTGATTAATAGTGAAACACTATGCAATAACACTAGAAAAATGGTTGGCATACTTGCTCAACACTCCATTCAGATTCATCTTCCTCACTACATAACATATATAATAGCTCACTCAGTTCACTAGATTAGAGAGCAGCTACTATGGCTTCAGATGAGGAAATAGATAGCTTGTTCGAATACGCAATGAAAGGACAATGGGAAAAGGTCATGGAGGCCTACAAAAATAGTATTACGGCTCAAGTAGCCAAGATAACCAGATCCAAGGAGACTGCTCTGCACATAGCTATAGCAGATGACCGAACCGAAATCGCACTAGACTTGGTGAGCATTATTCTCAGTAAAGGAGATGACAATGCAACAACCGCAGTACTCAGCATAGCAAATGATAGAGGCAACACGCCTCTACATCTAGCTGCTTGGCTCGGGAATGTACAAGTGTGCCACAGCATTGCAGCCAAGGGGGGGAGCCTCGTCTCGGTTCGAAATGTGGAGGGTGAGACACCTCTCTTCTTGGCAGCTCTTAATGGTAACACAAAGGCTTTTCTTTGCCTTCATCTCCATTGCCAAGAAAAACCCCATTCCTCTATCAGAGACAACAATGGTGATACCATCCTTCACGCTGCAATCTCCGGTGAATACTTCAGTAAGTGCAACTCCTTCATCTGTTTCTGTTTCTTACTTAGGTTATTTGGTCTCAGAAAATAGGTGGAACCGAAGCCTGCACCCGAAATGGGTTCTCGGTTCGGTTCGGGTTAAATGCTTTGAACCCGAATGGGTTCTCCGTCACTTTGGTCATTTGGTTTCGATTTTTTTTGAACATCTGTATTCAACTTCGATCTCCACAAATCGAAGAAGGCCTGGGATGGGTGAGAAGTCCGGTTGGTTCAGAAATAGGTGGAACCGAAACAAAACCCGAACGGGTCTACGGTTCGGTTCGGGTTTCACGTCGTGAAAAATGTGAAACCGATGTAAGCAGAACCGAAATGAGTCGGGTCGCTTTTTTCGGGCTTTTGATTTTCACCTCTTAATCTTTGATCCAAAGCTCAATATCCTAACTACTCAGTTCTGAAATCACTGTCTCATTCCCATGAATGAATTCCCATCTCGTCTATGTTACTGCAGATTAACAACAAACGAAATTAAACAAACTTGAATTTTCATCAGAACCGAGAAATATAGAAACCGACCCGAAACCGAACCGACATTTGAGAACGAAACCCGAAACTGGATTTCATCGGTTCTGTTCGGTTTGTGTTCTGTTTTTTTTGTGTGGGTCATTGAAACAAAGTGATACCACATGATGAAAGTGGTTCAATGTTGAAACTAGAAGGAGCAGGGCTGATTAATTGTTTGATTTGGTTTTGATAGGTTTGGCATTTCAGATAATTCGGTTGTACCCAGAACTTGTGAACTCTATCAATCAAAATGGTTTGTCTCCGCTGCATGTTCTAGCTAGTAAGCCCAATGCATTCAAAAGCAGCTGTCGACTTGGACTCTGTGATCTTCTTATATACAAATGTAAGAAATCTCTACTCTTATCAATTTTATACTCACCTGGATTATGGATATGCATATGCATGTGTTGTTAGAATAATCTTAAATTCCTATTCTGGTTAGGAATAGTATTTCATGTTCTTCAAGTTGTTCGTGCTTTGTTTTTGAAAAGGATTTTACATTTTAACGGTCAGGTTTGATGGTTGAAGAACTCAAAGAGGAAGAATTTAACCATGAAGCGTGTCTTTCTAAGGCAGGAGACGGAGACAGTTCTTCATACCCAGAAAACTACGAAACATGCATGAACTTCTTCCAAGTTTTCAGAAGTTTGTTTCAAGTGTTAAGTGAGTTAATGTTAAACACTTCAAATTTTTATTTATAGTTCAGTTTTCACTTTTCACCAACAATATGCCCATCAAATTTAATTTAGTTTCTCCATTCTAGGTAAAAAGAGGGGAGATAAGAACTGTATGCAAGCGTGGCACGAATACTGGCGTAAGAAGCACAGCTCCCTCTTTCAAGCTAATGGAGGAAATGGAAAGGGTACTAATGGTCCTGCCGACGACGAAGAGAATCCGCAAAAAGGTATAACCTCTTCTGGAAACCTTTCGATGTTGATGTGAAGTTATATAGTCATATGATTAGCCTAATTATCGCAGAGGCTACTCCAGGAGCATCAACTTCTGCAGTGAGCTGGTCACAACCAAGAGATGCTACAAAAGAAATATCAAATGCAAAGAGTTCAAGATCAACCAACGGTAATTTCCTTACTGAGAAATTGTCTATTGTAAATTACAGTTTGAAATTTACGACTGATGGAACTGTCACGAGCTGGTTGAGAAGAATCATTCCCACATGTCTTACAGAAAGAAAGTATATAAGACAATGGTGAGATCATCTTTGGATTTATATCATTTGGTAAAAAACTGGAACTTCAATCATTTCTTCCACAGTAAGCTTTTGGAGGTATTAAATATGCATGTTTAAAGAACTCAATACCAGTTATTTATTATGTTCTAGAAATATGAACACGGGGACATCTACTATTCAACTTTTTTTAGTTATATCTGTTTATGATTGTTAGCATCTTAACTATGCTGAGATATCATGACTTTTAGTGTCCGTTTTTCTTTTTCTTATCAGAGGCAAACCATCCAGA
>BDJD01001251.1:1380-14368 GCA_002564525.1 Rosa multiflora
TTCCTTAGGTTTTCCCTAGCTAGGAAAAGATTTACCAATCCTCGTGGGTTCGACATCCTTACTTAATCCCCTATTCTATAACTTGTACCTCTTGCACTAGAGGGTGGCTTTAATGCTAACAAGGGGATAAGAGGATGCCATTGCTGCAGTTATTGTTTAAGACGGTCTAGAATTGGTGTACGTATTATTTATTTTGTTCTTGGCATAGGTAGAACAGAGAAGAGGTTTAAGTCAAACAAAGAAGAGGTTTAATTTGTATGTGGTGAAACCAGCTCCACAAGACATGTAAAAATAATTGCACCTACTGATGGAGTCAACACAATGAACTAGTTCAAGCACCATTAGATGATTTAGATCCCACCAATTAGCAGTTCCTACAAAATACGCCACTTGTATGCATAACGACCAGAAACATCTTCTTTTGACATAGTTGGCTTGAAATGTTTTTTTATATTTTTTTATTTACAGATCACTTATAAATTAATTATGGTTGAAATATATAGTGATAAAGGGTAAGTGCATGAATTTTGCTTTTGAGGGGGTAAGTTTTATGTCCCCCCTCTTATGTGTATCTTTTTCTTTCCCTCTTATGTGTATCTTTTTCTTTCTTTTGAAATACAGGGGAGATGGAGAGCATTGTTGCTCTTCTATCTTCAATATTAATTATAAAAATAAAGTGCACGAATCAATACTTCAATAGTATAGACTTTCATAGATGCTAACAAGATAAAAATTAAAGACAATCATCCAAAAACAAGATAAAAAAGACGTGTCCAAAGATTTCGAACAAACTTCTACATTCTTCCAAGGCCATAGAGTACCTTCTATAGGAGAAATTGACAAAGGCACAACACATACTACTTAATAAAAGATCTCTTAAAACTATTTATTTTTATATGAAGGATCGATGCATAATATTAATTGGGCTTCCTGCAGTTCTTCCTAATCTCTCCATTGGATCCTGTGAGCGGGTTAATGTCTCCCATCTTGATCATTGCGGCCGCAAAGTCAGAAGTGAATGTGCTCTGGCTGTTGCTGTAGCCACGCACTATGGAATCGGTGGAGCCACCATTCAAGAACAACTGCTGATCGGAGTGGAGGAGACCTCTGTTCTGGATAAGGTTCTTGTAGTAGTTGTTGTCGAACGCTGTTGGAGATTGAAGATCAAGTGGAGCCAAGTTGTTGTCCCCTGAGCCAGCGGTCCTTGGGCAGTTTGATTGCCTTGTTTGAGCCAAAGTACTCTCCAAGTTAGTTTCATTGTATATACGAGCCCTGAAGGTTGTGCACCTTGCTTGCCCAATTGTATGTGACCCTGGTCAATTGTACAATAATTGTTCATCTCCAGACAAAAGAATTAATAAAAAAGAACAGCTGTTTCCGTCGCATGATAGCGTCGAAGTCTAGTTAAGAGATGATATCCATCAAAAAATTTATGATATATGGCAGACTATCCATTCAGAACTGTCACGTCTTACGTATTCATAACACCGGAGATCTTATGTACTTACCAGATAAAGCAACCATGTCCTTGGTGGAAAGGCCAAGAGCACTGAATCTGGAGATGAGTTGGTTTAGGTTAGACGTTGGAGGGGGAATGCTGTTATTAGCAGCAGCTTGGCTAGCAGTTCTAGCATCTCTTCTTCCCAATTTAACATTCCAACTAGGTCCTCCAAGCTGCAACAAGACCCATGTATAGTTAAATCCCGATGTACCTCTAGCTAAAACATGATTAGTGCCCACTTAATTACTAATTACATGGTTGACTTACGATAACAACAGAGTCCCTGGCAGTAATGGCTAAAATATCAGCACATGAGACCACGCCGGGGCACGCATTCTCGACTGCAGACTTGATGTTATCGATCACGTTGAATCCTCGAACCGAATTCTGATTAGGAACTGCATTTTTCTCTCCCTTAAAGTTTGCTGTGTCATCCAGCAACACCGAGCCATCGCAGCCCTGCCAATATTTAGTTAGCAATGATTTAGTTATAGTTTAGACAACGACATTAAACATATGTAGACAATACGTTATTGCCCTTTGGATGACGAAATGTACGTTTGATGACTTTGAATCTCAATTAGGTAAACAAGAAGATTTACGTTGACAAAGCAGTCGACCCTGCCAATATTTAGTTAGCAATGATTTAGTTATAGTTTAGACAACGACATTAAACATATGTAGACAATACGTTATTGACCCTTTGGATGACGAAATGTACGTTTGATGACTTTGAATCTCAATTAGGTAAACAAGAAGATTTACGTTGACAAAGCAGTCGTGGAAGTGGAGGCGGAGGAGGGAGGCGCCCATCCGGGCCTCGTTTTTTATTGCAGATTGCACGGTAGATTTCACGGTGGAGAAGAGCCTGGGGCAAGAGTTGGAGTAAAAGTTCGTTGAAAGTTGAGCTCTAGTGGTGCCCAGGAACAGAAGGAAAGCAAAGGTCAAAATGGCAATGAAGGAAGATGAAGCCATTGATAAGAAGCTATAAGTGGGGCTAGCTAGCTAGTTGGAGAAAGTAAGTACTTGATGGTACTACTTGTGTTGAACTGTTGAAAACAAGACCAGAGATGGTGGTGTTTATATAAGGGTCTTCTGAAGGTGATTAGGGTCGGCAGGTGACCTAACACGTAGAAATCTTAGTGCATGGCAATTGATAATTAACTCGGTTCAGAAAGGGAGTTTGATTGGTACAGAAATGAAAGAAAATCAAATAGCTAGGAAGATTACGCGGTTGAGATATGCTATAATAGAATGTGCATGCTGAGATTTGTCAATGGGTTCTAGTATATTAGGTTTAAGTTGCTATATGTCTGTGAAAGGGGGAAAGTTTTAAAGGCAAAAAAGGAAAACATTGACTAGTTTGGCTTTTGCTTTCATATGCAGTAATAGAAGGCATGATGATGAAGGAGCTTTAACCGAAAGTGTAGCTACTCGGATTAGCTACTAATTAAAGTGTGGCGACTGGTAAGTCTTCGAGTTCATACTCTTTAAATAGTTAATTACACATAATTAGACAGACTATGCGGGTTTAGGAATGCATGCTTCATTGGACTATTGGAACATTTGTGTCTTCAATTAATGCTCAATTGTAGGTATTTGGCAATTTGTAATTATGTTACACAAATTTAAATTAGGGATTCTTCGTGGCTCATTATTGAGTATCATGCAAAGTGGCCGGGTTAGTTGTTGGTCGTAGTCCACAATTGAAAGAATTGTGTGGCTTGCATGCTTCACTTACACGTACTCCTATGCATGGTTTATAACTTTTTTTTTTGTTGAAAGGATGGTTTATTACTTTATACTAGAAAAGTCAACCGCGCTATGCCGCGGGAATTGGATTTGTTAGTTGTTAATAATTTTGTATGTAGTGTTTAGTTGTTAAACAATTCTTTTTGTAATTCTGATAAAAAGTATAATAGATCATAGTTACATAAATTTGAGAAATACAATTTTAGATTGTAGCTTAAGCAAATTATGGCCGATTCATAAACAAAGTGTTGAAAGGATGGTTTATTACTTTATACTAGAAAAGGCAACCGCGCTATGCCGCGGGAATTGGATTTGTTAGTTGTTAATAATTTTGTATGTAGTGTTTAGTTGTTAAACAATTTTTTTTGTAATTCTGATAAAAAGTATAATAGATCATAGTTACATAAATTTGAGAAATACAATTTTAGATTGTAGCTTAAGCAAATTATGGCCGATTTATAAACAAAGTCTCTATTGTGCAAGTTTTAATAAGCTGTTTTTTTAAAAAAAAAAAAAACTTACTTCAGGTATCATTTGTAGAAATTTACAAATACAAAACAGAATTGTTCATATAAAAAAAATTAAAAAAAAATACTGAAAAGATATGGCAAAATTGAAAAAAAAAGGGACAAATTGTAATTTTAGTTAAAAATTGGGGGCAAAACCGTCATTCCACTGTTACATGAACAATAGTGATGAACAGTGGATCTGCTGGGAGGCAGAATGGAGGAAGATAGAGGAAAAAAGAACAGTGGCAAAGTCGTAAAAAAAATTCAAATGAGGGCAAAATTGTCTTTTTAATAATGAACAGTGATTAATGGTAGTTTCGTATTTTTCCATAAATGCAAGGGCAAAATAGACTGTTCACTGTGCTTAGCACAGTGTAACAGTGCATTCATGCTTTATATATGTATAATGACAGTTAAGGAACAAAATCAAGTTTGACCGTGTAAAAATTGATGTGGGGAAAGCATAAAAGCTGATTTCAGGTTAAATTTGTTCTTCAAGTTACATTGTCACAGCTTATTTTGAAGGGGTTTGGTGCCCATTGTAGGCAGCGGAAGGCTCCTCGCATGATTGAAATTAACTGGCATCCTCCTTTATTTGGTTGCATCGGGATAAACACACATGGAGAATGGAAAAGTAGTTTAGGGCAAGTAGGACGTTATGGTGGTTTGTTTCGGGACTATGAAGGTGTTGTTTTGGGTGCTTTTTGCTCAAGCTTAAAAATGCCTTGTATTGTTGCACTACTGGAGGTCATGGCGGTTATTAAAGCTATACAATTAGAGTGGGTTCGAGACTGGAAATTCGTATGGTTGGATGTGGACTCTATAATTGTTCTCAATTTTCTTAAATCTTCTCACCTTGTACCTTGAACTTCATGTGCATGGAATGGGCCGGGGTAATTGCTTGCATGGTATTTCTCAAATATAATTATGTTCTACTCATATATTTCCGAAGGAATCAAATCGCGGACGCATTAGCAAGTTTTGAAACAATGAAACTATTTCCTCATATTTAGTTTGGTGGATTTGGCTCCACCTATCACTCGTAGTCTTAGTAATCAGGAACGAATGAGTTTTCCTAATTTTCTTTTTGTTTTTGTTGTTGTTGTCAAGAAATTTAGTATAATTCTCTCTCTATGTAATTTACTTCTTTCAATTAAAATAATAATAAAATAGAAAATGCCTTTACGTATAATTGACCTAGTTGGCTAGTTTATATCATGCGCACTAAAGAAGGTTAAGGACTTCCAAACTCCCATGATTCATATGGAATAGGTAGCTAGTGATAAAATTCAATTCGAACTCGAAACTCAAAGTGATCAAAGCTCGACTCTAAATTGTGTAATTTTTTTTATTCCGGTTATCCTTAACTTTGAGGTCATGAATTCAAATACTATAATTTCTCACTTGTTAGCTGCACCGAAAGATAAAGTTTTTAGGTCTTACTGTACAGTAAAGCTATATATTGATGTTAATAATCTTCTTAGTTAGCATACAGAAAATATACATATGGGATTTTTCTATTTATTTCTTAACATCAGACAAAGAAACATCGGCCCTATTGGTGTCAAGCATCAAGCATGGACTAATTTTGCCATTTTTTGTTTTCAGTCTCTTTCACATATATAGATCGATCATTGTGTTATAGGTCAATAGTTTTTTTTGGCTATCATTATAGGTCAAAATTTGATGAAATACTTTTGTCAAGTAGTTTAGATGACATTCAACGTCTGGCTTCAAAAAGAGTCAGAATCATAATAAACATATGGAGCCAAAACATCTTTTGGCAGGTAAGCTACTTCAGAAATTTGAAGCACCAATTATCTTTCTGAGTATTTCTACTTAATTTGTACTCTATGTTGAGTCACAAATTACTTATGCATTTGTGCCCCAAAATTATGAAAATTGATTTGTCTTCCAAGCTATTTTACCCTCTTTAATCCATTTCCTTTTATTTGTAGGAAACCATGCATTGAGAATAAAATGATCATTTAAGGCTTGAAATGCCGAGATTTGAAGCTAGAAGAAGAAGACATGGAATTTGGGCGAAAATCGCAAATCGGATTTTCCGGCAACTTTTCCACTCATGGAGAACCCTTTGTCCAGCCAAGGAGGACCATGGTGGTGGAAATTTTCTACCATTTGAAATTCAAATCTCTCCCCACACATTGTCCTTTTAGAGTTTTTCATGCATTTTGGGACCACGGTGTAAGAGCATATCTTCCATCTTTTGTCTCCTAATGTAGCTGATTTTGAAGACTCAACATACCTTATCTTTATCATCTCTTGAACCATTCATAAATTCTCACTTCACTTTCGTTCCATCTTCTCTCTACAACTCCACCTCCCTTAAATCCAAACACCAAACTCCATCTCCACCACTCCCACCATCCATTAATTTCACAACTGTCTCAACACTACAAACCATCACTAGCTACTCAAGGATTCATTATCTCTACATCATTAATTAAGGAGCTTGAGGAGCAAGGAGGAGGAGACAACCACCACAACATCACACCATGACATGGGAGACCCATCTCCACCACCACTTCCACCACCATCAATAGTCACTTCTCACTTTCTATCTCTCCCTAATTACTTGATATATTATAGTATGTTGAAGCTTGTTTGTTTAGTTATGAGTAAGTTGTGAACTTGTTAGGGCTAGGGTTGAAATCCCTAGCCAACCTTACTTGTAATTGATGTTTTGTTTATGATTTGATGAAATTCATGTTGTCACCTTTACATGATAAATCAAAAGTTGAATGCATTTACTTAGACCTAATCAATTAGAGTTAACGTGTTTGCCATGACATGAAGTTTTTGCTAAGAAATTGATTACCTTTAGGCAAAAAGAAACATGAAAGCACCATGTGTGCATGTGAGGTTAGTGAGCTAAAATCACCTAGAGATAGGATTGGCTTGCTTGCTTGGTTATCTAAACTTTAAGCTTTATGCATTTAGGAGCAAATGATTGAGACCTATCTGGCAATTGAATTTGTCCATAGGTAGTTAACTCTAGACTTATCTGGTTGGAGTTAATATAATCAAAGGAGTTTAGGCCTTAGTAGTCTTATCCGGATGCTAAGAGGGTAATTGGACAATAGGTTTAGCATCATTCATATTCAATATATTGCATTGTTGCATCAAGTGAGGTTAGTGGTAGACAATCCAAACCTCAACTCCCATCCATGTTTCTATAACCTTAGCTTAACTAGTCTTAGTTTACTTTCCTTGCATTTAGTTTAGTCAATCTACCAATCACTCAAACAAACAAACAAACAAACATTCACTATCCATTTGTGCATAACATCATTCACTTGCCACAACTTGTAATCAGCTTTGGTTTTGTGAACTTGTAAATTATGTGCATTCTTTCTAGTTTTTCTTAAGTTTTCCCTAAACCCTAAACCCTTACTTAATCCCCCTATTCTATAACTTATCCCTTATACTTGAGGGTGACTTCAATGCTAACGTACACTCTACAAAAACATATATATATATATATATATATATATATATGATGGAGAATTGTGAGTACGTTAGCATTGAAGTCACCCTCAAGTATAAGGGATAAGTTATAGAATAGGGGGATTAAGTAAGGGTTTAGGGTTTAGGGAAAACTTAAGAAAAACTAGAAAGAATGCACATAATTTACAAGTTCACAAAACCAAAGCTGATTACAAGTTGTGGCAAGTGAATGATGTTATGCACAAATGGATAGTGAATGTTTGTTTGTTTGTTTGTTTGAGTGATTGGTAGATTGACTAAACTAAATGCAAGGAAAGTAAACTAAGACTAGTTAAGCTAAGGTTATAGAAACATGGCAAATTGAAACAATGAAAGCAAGTAATATAAACTAACCTAAACAAACAAGTTGTTATCAAATGGATGGGAGTTAGGACATCGGGTTTCACATTTTGCCTCCCTTGCAAGCATTAAAGCAATTGAATATGAATGATGCAAAGCTAATTGTCCAGCTACCCTCTTAGCATCCCGATAGGACTACTAAGGCTTAAACCCCTTTCATTTTATTAACTCTAACCAGATAAGTCTAGAGCTAACTACCTAGAGACAAATTCAATTACCGGATAGGTCTCAATCATTTGCCCCTAAATGCATAAAGCTTAGAGTTTAGGTAACCAAGCAAGCAAACCAATCCTATCTCTAGGTGATTTTAGCTCACTACCCTCACATGAACACATGGTGTGCTTTCATGCTCCCTTTTTGCCTAGAGGTAACCAATCTCTAAGAAAAACTTCATGTCATGGCAAACACATAACTCAAATTGATTAGGTCTAAGTAATGCATTCAACTATTGACTTAGCATGTGAGAATGACAACATGAATTTGCATCAATTTATAAACAAAAGAATCAATCCAAGCAAGTTTGGCTAGGGCTTTCAACCCTACCCCCAACTAGTTCACTACTCACACATAGCTAGATACACAAGCTTCAACATTCTATTAAACATAAAATACATCAAGAGATAGAGAGTAAAGGGTGACTATTGATGATGCCGGAAGAGGTGGTGGAGATGGGTCTCCAAGAACATGATGTGGTGGTAGTCACCTCCTTCTCCTTGCTCCAAGCTCTTGATATTGGTAAGTATAGTGAAATTTGGGATCTCTAAGATGAGTTGTGGTGTTGAATGGTGGAGGAAATGAAGGTTGTAGTGGTGGAAATGGAGGTTTTAGAGGTGGAGATGGTGGTTTTAGTGGTGGAAACGGCAGTGTCTTCTCTAGAGAGAAAAATGGATCTTGGATAGGATGAAGATGATTGAATGGAGTCAAGAATTCTGAATAATTGGTCTTTGGCATCTTTTTGATCAGCTAGGTGTGTCATCTTTGGTCACCAAGTGTGCTAGAGATGCTCTTACACCATTGTCCCCCAAATGGTCCCAAATTGGCAAGATGATAAAAGGACAAGGTGTAGGGAGATATTTGAATTCCAAGTGATGGGATATTCTCACCACCATGGTCCTCCTTTGCTGGAGAAAAAACCCTCCATGAGTGGCGGCTCGCCGGAAAAGTTTGCCGGAAAAGTCGCCGGAAAAGTTTGCCGGAAAAGTTCGCTGGAAAAGTCGATTTGCAATTTTCTTCCAATCTCCGTATCTTCTTCCCCTTGCTTCAAATCTCCACATTTCAAGCCTCAAATAGTCATTTTATTCTCAATGCAAGGTTTCCTACAAAAAAAAGGAAATGGATTAAAAAAATGTAAAATAGCATGGAAGACAAATCAATTTTCATAATTATGGGGCACAATTGCATAAGTAATTTGTGACTCAACAAATACCCCCAAACTGGAATATTGCTTGTCCTCAAGCAAAAGCATTAACCCAAATCCGAAACATAACAAAACTAACACAACCTAATCCTTCCAACATTATCCTCAAAGAACACAATTTGCTCAAGGCTAGAAAATCAAGTCATATCTCAAAAGTTTATGAAGCTATGGGACAAATGCTAGATTAGAATGTATGTCATGCCATGATTGTCACTTTGATGCACCAAAACCAAGCTTGCACAACAAAACCGTGCTAACCATAAACTCACTAGATTTTCACTCTAATTTTCACACAAGTGTTTAAAGGTTAGCTACACTATCACTCAAACAATCTCATGCAAATGCCGCCATATGCTTGCTTTTCAATCTCATCTCCACGGGTCATGCACAAACCATCTTAGATCAAAAAGGACTTTTATTGGGTTGTAATGAGGCTTAGGGCGAGGGGTTAGAGAAATGAAGTGGATAGGAAATCACAAATTCCAAGCAACTCCCTTATTGAGATTTTACGAACTTAAGACCATAAGATGCTTCAAACCCAGAAGAAGAAGTTCTCGGCCCAGAAGCCCACTGACCCAAGCCCAGAAGCCCGCTGACATCAGCAGCCACGTCAGTGCGACATGTCATCCTGATGTTAGATTCATAAGAATTAGTTCGCATCAGTTAGCATGTGTTACTTGTCAGCTCAGTAATTAGGGTTAATTAGTTAATTTAGCAATTAGCTATGTTGCTAATTAGTCACATTCTTTGTTGTCTTTTTGCATGAGTTGTCCTAATGAGAGCACTAGATAATGTACACGTGTCTCTTATCTGTGATTTCTCTGCTACTATATAAGGATGTACTGTACCTACTTTTTGAGTTAGTTGGAATGAAATCTTCTTCTTCGTCTCAAATTCTCTCTAGCTTTCATGGTATCAAAGCCTAGGATTCGATCGTGGAGCACTATAACCTCACAATTCTCCTACAAATCGTCTGTAAAATCTTCATGCTCTTGTTCATCTTTACTCACATTGAAGCTCAGATAAGTCTTTCTTCATCAAATCTTGAAGAAATTTATAGTCTTTGTTCTTGAAGAAATTGTTGTGTTCTTACTGCAAATTGATACTTGTTCTTTGCATCGAAGCTATAATTTTGTGTTATGGGCTCTTTACATGCTCGATCATACTCAGAAACTTGTTCAAAACATCTAGATCTACAATCTCAAAACCCTAGCTTTGTGATCTCTTCTCTGCTTGTGTTGATATACATTTGCCTAGTTTTCTTGGACTCATACAGTGATTTTGCCTCTACTATTCCTTCTATTTCTTGAGATTTTCTATTAGAATCCTAGTTGTAGCCCTTAGTACATCATATACAACCATGACTGTCTCTACAAACCAAACCACCACTCATACTACATTTTACCTTCCTAATATCCTTCTCAATGACACAAATTACCCGGCTTGGCTATTCCGAATGGAATCCTTTCTCAGAGGCCATAATCTTTTTGGATTTGTTGATGGCTTAACTCCTTGTCCACAACAATTTGTGCTTGCATCTGATGGCTTTACTAACACAATCTTTGTGGATTATATCACCTGGAAGACTCAAGATCAAAGCATAGTAAATATGATAGGTCAAACTCTAAGATTTGTGGCTATGACATGTGCTGTTAGAAGCAAGTCTGCTCATGATCTATGGACTAGACTCAAGCTAAAATTTGCCGATGCCTATAAGCAAAATATATTGCAGTTAAATTCAAATCTTCAAAATATCAAAAAAGGGAATGATGATATTGAGACCTATCTTGATAAGATTAAAGCTGCAAAAGGTGCTTTTGAAACAGTAGGAGTGGCTATTGATGATGAAGACATTGTTGTTACAGTTCTTAATAGACTACCTTCAGAATTTGCTGCCATAAAGACTGTTATAAGAGCTGAATTTACTTGTGCTTCTCTTAGCCAACTCAAGACACTGCTTAAAGCTGCTGAAATGGATATTGGGAATGAGGCTCAAGGTCTGCAAAGCCTTCTCACTGCTATGCTTGCAAAAATCAATCCACAAGCTCAGGCCACACCATCCACAAGTAATTGTTCTGCATCCACAACATCTCATGTGACTTAGCAAGCTCAGTCTACTCAACCACAAGCCATGCACTTCACCTCACAAATTTCAGCTTCTAATGCTCCACCTGTACCACCTGGTTTCACACCTCATGGCCTCACTCATTCTGGAACTTCTTCTGGTATAATGCATTAGGGCCTATCTTCATTTCCAATGACTAGTCAGACTTCATATGTACCTATCCCTGCCTTACCCTATGGATTTACTCCCATGCCTTCCTTTCCTCTTTTCAACCCCAACATTGGTCACATTGGGCACAATGGCATCACAGGCTTTTATGTTGGGAAAGGAAATGGCAGATTTACCAATAACGCAGGAAGAAGCAATAACTTTGGTGGGAGAGGTAATGGAATGAACTTGCCTCTTGGTGGAAATCATAATGGTGGTTACAGGAGCAATGGCAACATTCCTTTCCTCTTTTCAACCCCAACAATGGTCACATTGGGCACAATGGCATCACAGGCTTTTATGTTGGGAAAGGAAATGGCAGATTTACCAATAACTTTGGTGGGAGAGGTAATGGAATGAACTTGCCTCTTGGTGGAAATCATAATGGTGGTTACAGGAGCAATGGCAACAATTTTGTTGGTGGTAATCCTGTCACATGTCAATGGTATAATAAGGTCGGTCACAGTGCTAAAACCTGCAGGTTTCTTCCACAAACTCCACAAGGCAATCACAACTCAAATCAAAGTGGTTGCCAATACTGTGGAAAACCAGGTCATACTGCAGATAGGTGCTATTTCATAATTGGTTTTCCTGGACAATAAGGTGACTCTGATGACACTAATGCTACTACCATGATTGCTGCTGCTGCAAACCTTGCTCCTCAGTTTTGGCTGGCTGATACAGGTGCCACCAATCACATGACTAATAATCTCCAGTTACTCAACAATGTGGTTCCATATCCAAACACTGATGAAGTACAGATTGCAATCACTCATATTGGTAGTACTATGCTGGGACTGCTTAAAATGGATAATATCCTGTTAATTCCAGATCTTGCAGCTCACTTACTTTCCATTTATCAACTATGCAAGCAAAATAATTGCTCAATCTAGTTTGATGAATTTATGTGTGTGATACAGGACAAATTACAGGGCAAAATACTATACCAGGGACAGAGTAAGCATGGCCTCTATCCCATACCATTTGATTTACCTATGTTCAATAAAGCTCCTACAGCATCTTCAGTTTCAAGTGAGCAGAAGTCATCATCATCTCCTTCACATTCAGCCTTTCTTGGTCAAAAAGTAAAGCACTCTCTTTGGCATCAGAGATTTGGTCATCCAACCAATGAAGTGACTAGAATAATGCTTGAAAAATGCAATATTATCCAAGCAGTTGATAGTGAGAACATTGTTTGTGAATCATGTTTGTTAGGAAAATTTCATAAACTCCCATTTTCTAGCTCTCAGTCTAGATGTGCTACTCCATTTGAGCTTGTACACTCTGATGTATGGGGTCCTTCTCCTCATCTTTCCATAGATGGCTATAGATACTTTGTTATATTCATTGATGATTGTACAAGGTTCACCTGGATGTTTCCAATGAAAAATAAAAGTGAAGTTCTTTCTTACTTCAAGTCCTTGTGTGCATATATCTCTACTCAATTTTCTGCTTCTGTCAAAACCTTTAGAAGTGATGGTGGTGGTGAGTATATCAATGCTAGATTTAAAGAGTCACTACAAGAAAAAAGGCTTTTTGCAAGGAATTTTTTCCTTGTAAAAAGTTGGAAATTCGTTGCATTAACCCAAATGCAAAGAATTTTCCTTGCATTTGAGTCCTTGCAAAGAGGCCCTTGCAAAAGAGCAAATACAACAACTTGAAAATTCCTT
>BDJD01001251.1:18044-28848 GCA_002564525.1 Rosa multiflora
TTGTTGACTGCAACCAGAACAACTTTTTTTTTTTTTACGAATTAAAAAAAGAAAATATTCGAGAAATAGAAGCATGAGGTGAATGAAACCTGAAATGGGAAGGTGATGGAGATGGAGGAGAGGGAGCTTCAATGGCGAAGACCTCTGCAACCTAAAAATTTGATTTGAGCCTGCTACCCATTCAATTTCTTGACAGAATCACAACCAAAACCAAAGTATTAACCAAAATTAACACCAATTTACCGAAAATAGACTGCAAACGTAAACCAAAACGCAAAAAAATACCAAACGAGCGACAAGAATCGATTGCAAAGCAGAAATAGAGGGCGACAAGAAACTGATTGCTAAGCAAGAAGTCGAGAGAGCATGTGAGATTGGAGGAGGTAACTGGGGCTGAGGTGTTAGGGTTTTTGATTTGGGTATTACGGATTTTGGGCCTAGATTGGATTTTCCAACAAGTCAAGTTTCAGAGGCTAACATTCTCCATCTTGTAGAGGGTCTTGCTCCTCCTGTAGTCAATAATCACCAAATGATCACGAGGGCCAAACGTGGTATCACTAAGAAGAAATGCTTTGTATCCTTACTTTCTGATGTTTGTCTGGATCCTAGTGCCACTGAACCACCAAATTATAAAGCTGCTCTCAAATTACCGGAATGGAAAAATGCAATGCTTAAAGAATATAATGCTCTTATGCATCAAAATACATGGACTCTTGTCCCTCTTCCTCCTGACAAGAATCTTGTTTCATGCAAATGGTTATTCAAAGTGAAAAGAAATACAGATAGCACAATAGCTCACCATAAGGCTCGACTTGTTGCCTGAGGTTTTAGTCAAGAATATGGAATCGACTATGATGAAACCTTCTCTCCTGTGGTGAGACACACAACAGTCAGAGTAATTCTTTGCCTTGCTGCCTATCATAACTGGGGTTTACATCAGATGGATGTAAAGAATGCTTTCCTACATGGTAAACTGAATGAAGAAGTCTACATGACTCAGCCTGGTGGTTTTGTTGATTCTAACAATCCAAATTATGTCTACAAGCTAAATAAGTCCCTTTATGGTCTCAAACAGGCCCCAAGAGCTTGGAATGAGAGGTTTACTAACTTTCTACCTCACATTGGTTTCTCATGCTCCTATGCTGATCCTAGTCTATTCATCAAGCAAAGTAACACTGAGTATGTTTTTCTCCTACTCTATGTAGATGATAAAATCATTACTGGATCCTGTGAAACTTTAATTGCCTCTGTTAAGAATGCCTTCCAACATGAATTTGATATGAAAGACCTCGGCAAACTTCACTATTTCCTTGGTCTTGAAATTCAGTATCTACCAGATGGACTATTTGTGTATCAAAGGAAGTATGCTAGAGACTTGATTCACAAATCTGGTTTGGATGACTGCCATACTCACTCTACACCATGTAGGTTAGGCCTAAAACTGTTTAAAGACTCAGGCACTCAATTGCAGGCTCATGCCATTGTTCAGTTTAGGAGTATGGTCGGTTGTCTTCAATATTTGACTTTCACAAGGCCAGATATTTCCTATGCAGTTAACTCAGTGTGTCAGTTTCTTCACAATCCAACTGATGTTCACTTGCTTGCTGCTCAACGAATTCTTAGATATATTAGAAGCACCACAGATCAGGGCATCTACTTCAGGAGGGGTGATACCATTCACAGAAATTTTCCACTTCAGTTACAAGCATGCTATGATGCGGACTGGGCAGGTGATCCGAATGATAGAAAATCAACCACTGGTTTTGTAATTTTACTACACAATTCACCCATCTCATGGTGTAGCAAGAAACAGATAGCTATCTCCAGGTCCTCTACTGAAGCTGAGTACAGAAGCATGGCAGACACTACATCAGAGCTCATGTGGTTAATGCATCTTCTTCGTGATTTACATGTTCCAATTACTGATGTTCCTGTTCTCCATTGTGACAATAATTCTGCCCTTGCTTTGGCCACCAATCCAGTCTATCACTCCAACTTAAAACACATTGAGGTGGATGTGCATTTTACTCAAAATCAAGTAAAGGCTGGCTCTCTTACACTTCAGTTTGTCACCCCCAGAAATCTGTTAGCAGACCTCTTCACCAAGGGATTGTGCTCACCTTAACACTCGTATCTTTGCTCCAGCTTGATGCTTCTCACCACCCATCAAGCTGAGGACGGGTGTTAGATTCATAAGAATTAGTTCGCATGAGTTAGCTTGTGTTACTTGTCAGCTCAGTAATTAGGGTTAATTAGTTAATTTAGCAATTAGCTGTGTTGCTAATTAGTCACATTCTCTGTTGTCTGTTTGCATAAGTTGTCCTAATGAGAGCATTAGATAATGTACACGTGTCTCTCATCTGTGCTTTCTCTGCTACTATATAAGGATATACTGTACCTAGTTTTTGAGTTAGTTGGAATGAAATCTTCTTCTACGTCTCAAATTCTCTCTAGCTTTCACCTGCCACGTCAGCACCGGTCAACAACAGTTAACCCCGGTCAAAGCCGGTCAATGACTTTCCTGCCACTTTTTTCAGCCAAATTTTCCGACGACCCATTTCAAGGTATTTGACTTGCAAACTCCGTTCTTCTACCCCTTTTCTTCATCATAGGGGAGACCTAATTAAGCCAAACTGTGGGGGTTCGTGCTCACTCCAAGCTTGGAGCTTGTTGAGATCTCCAAACTTAGAGTTTGTAGAGAATTTATGATAGACCACTTACGTCATTGTTTCGATCTAATCCAATACCCCTTGGAATTGAATTTTTTGGAAGCAATTATGCTCAGAAATTCCTAATTTGTTGAAAGCGATTACGCTTAGGAATTTTATATGTTTTCGTGGTATTTTTTTCGCTTCGAAACTAACCCTTTTTCTTGTTCTCTTTCAGGATGAGTAACTTGAACAAATTGGACTTTGCTCCATCGGGAACAACTGGCTCAAGATATTACAGATGGGTTCATGATGTCTGCCAGCATCTCAAGGCCAATGGAATCCTGGATATGATTCTCAAGCCTACCTAGGACGTGCTAACTGTTGAGCAAGCTTAAGCTTTGGAAGCAAATAGAGCAGCCTCAGAGGAATATAAGGCGAAAACCATCATCCTAATGACTCGTCATATAGATGATTCACTCCAGTATGAGTGTATGAATGAAGAAGACCCCAGAAGGCTGTGGGTCTCACTCGAAGAAAGGTTTGGCAACGTTTGTAACTCCCTGCTTCCTAACTTAGAAGTGAGATAGCATAGCCTCCACTTATGTGATTTCAAGTTAGTTATTGACTACAACTCAGAAGCACTTCGCATTAAATCATTAATGGAATTTTGTGCTAAAGAGTTCACATATGCGATGTTGATTGAGAAGACTCTCTCTACCTTCCCCGTCTCTGCATTGATGGTACTGCAGGACGAATTAGAAGGTTTCATGAGCTTGTTGGAGCTATGAATGTCACTGAAAAGCATGACAACATCCTTGTGAAGAACTATAATTCGAGATCCGTGGAAACAGAGCATATTCCTGAATCCAATTATAGTTGCGCCCCTAAGAGAGGGCGCCAAGAGAGAAACCCTAATCTTAAGGATATTTTTGGACGTTCTGGTCCATATAATCTCTCTACTTGGGAAGGTAACCGACAAAATAGGCAAACACGGAACCAAAGAGATCAACGTGAAAAAAAAGAGGGAGGCAACGCCTCTGGCCATGTTGGTGGCGCCACCAACACTAAGAGCCATCTAAATGATGCTGTCAAAGCGCCTCAATTAATAGAGTCTGAGCAAAGATATGTATGTTCTCGATGTAGAGTATCCGGTCATTGGGCATACATTTGTAGAGCTCGTGAAGAAATTGTCACCACCTACAAAGCATATTGTGAAGCAAGAGAAGCTCACGATGTGGAATAAGAAGATCAAGATGATGATCTAGAGTGAAGCTAGAGTGAAGGGTTAAAGACTACAAATCTGGCTGGGATCAATAGATCGTCAATTATGTTTAAGTATTTATTTTTCCAAGATATGTAATAGGCATTTGCCATATATTTTTGTAGTAAATGCCAATGGTTTCGTCTTTCTTCAAAGAAGGCTCACCCAAAGTAAGTGTGATGTCTAGGAAGGTTCTGAGATTAGTGGTACTTAAGCGAGCCTTGCTCCAACGACATCTCTCTACTCACCTGGTCACATTTATTTTGGAATTACGGAAAGAAGTTAGACGACTACCATTGTTTTGCATTAGCTAGCATTTTGGATTAGATTTTCTTTGGTCAAAGAGACAATGATGTAACTCCGTTGGCTTATGAGTAAAATTTTGAGTTCTTTTCATTATGACTCCATTTTGATTCTGAGCATATGACTTTGTGACTACGATGGCTGGGCCATCAGTATTAATTCAAGGACATGGAATAGCCAAAGTTTCCCTTGCCAAATGGCACCTTGATTACTGTCACAAAAACTCTTTATGCTCCTAGGGCAAATCACACCTATGAATAGCAAATGGATTCCATGAAAAAACACATGTAGAGAATGAAAATGTGTTCCTTTGCAATACCTCTAACGATTGCGAACAAAGCCTCATTTTAGAGAAGTTTATGTGTCTCTCTAGTGGACTCTATGTCACTATTCGAGCTATTAAATCCAATAAAGTTATGAGAGAAGATCTCTTGGATTTAGACACATATTGGCTTTGTCACGACAGGATAGGTCATCCTAGTCGTGATATGGTGGTCCATCTACTAAAGATTTCACACATACATCAATTATCTCGAGCGAAACGAAGCATGAATCAAAAGTTGATTTCTGGACTAAGTGTGACTGACGCTGCTGCCTAGGGCACCGCCTCCGTCCACCACCAGCCTAGGGCTGGCGCAGTCTCTATCCATGACGCCATGGATGGTGTCCATCATTTCCATCATGGTGATGGTGCCCCAAGTGATGTTGCAATCACCAACTTTGCTTCAAATAGCATTTCAGACGGTTGCTTATAAAGCCTCTCGCTCAAATAGCAGTTCAAATGCCCAACCAAAATTCTTATTGGTTGTTTATAAAGCCTCTCGCTCATTTTACAAAGCATGTTTCTTAGGGAAATTAGGACTGAGACCATCCTATGCAAAGGATATGAAAATACTCATTCTGTTCTTACATAGAGTCCGTGGGGATTCTGTGGACTGATTCAACCAACTTGCGGAAGTTTAAATATTTCATGATGTTGGTTGACACGCAAACATGATGGTCACGTGTTATGCCATTGTCCCCTTGTAAATGATGGTTATGCTCCACTCCTAGCACATATCATATGACAATGGGCTCACTCCCCGAATCATCTTATTTAGTCAATTGGATTTGAATATGCTAGAGAGTTTACATCAAAAACTTTCGTTGGTTATTGCAATAGGACTGAAGTTGGACATCATATTCCTATGAACACACCCAAATGGTCTCGCGGAAACAACTACGATAGTAGTCCGGACATTGATAATGCGCACCAATCTCCTCATATCCACTTGGGGTGATGCAATATCGCATGCAGTTATGCTAATTAATCTACGACCCACTGCCACTCAATCTACCTCTGCGTTATAGCTAGTGACTAGGTACAAATATCGTACTTACGCATATTTGAGTCTTACACATATTTGAGTGTGCCATTTATGTGCTAATTGCACCGCCACAGCGCCCTATGATGGGTCCTTATAGACGAATGAGCAACTACATTGGATTTGATATTTCAACAATCGTCCGCCACTTAATGCCCCTGTTAGGCGATCTCCTTACCGCTAGATTTGCGGATGTCACTTTGATGAGACAGTCTTCCCGTCGTTAGGGGGAGATAAGAACACGGATGTTCTACAGGAACGATAGAAATTGTCATGGTCTATCCCCACTATGTCTCATCTCAATCCTTGCTAAAGTGACGAGATCATACATATCTGCTGCGAATATGCCTGCAAGGATGGACGTCCCTAGGAGAGGACGTAATGCCACCCTACCTGGAAGTAGGCATGGCGCCAACGCCAAATAGAGTGCCACTTTGGCGTTACAGGCCATGGCCCCAGCCAGGATGCGTGAGAGGCTCGTGGGTTCAAATGTTGCTTTGGCACATTCCAATCCTTTGATCATCAAGACTCAAAATCAGTCTCATGAGAATCTTCCGGGTTATGGTTATCGTTGGGGGATGCCTCAACGTCAGAACCTATTCCTGAGAATATAGAGCTCTATGAAAATTACACTAGTGTATATGAGACGTGGGATAGAAACTTCATCATGATTGATGATGTAATCGCGCATTTCGTTGCTCATAAATTTGTTGAGTATGATGATATCGAACCACGCTCCGTTGATGAATGAATGCCAATGTAGAGAAATTTACCCTGAATGGAAAGATGCGATCCAGGCCAAGTTGAATTCTCTAACGAAGAGGAAGGTTTTCGAGCCAGTGATGCCAACAACTCCTAACATAAAACCTATTGACTAATGGGTCTTCGTTAGAAAGCGTGATGAGAAAAGAGATGGCAATCTTGCCTTATGGCGCAAGGCTTCTCACAAAACGCCCTGGAATCGACTACGATGAGACATATTCTCTCGTAATGGATGTCATTACACTCCACTACCCTGTCAGTTTGGTAGTTTCCGAATAACTGATCATGCAGCTTACAAATGTGGTCACTACATATCTATATTGGGATCTAGATATGAAATATACATAAAGGTTCATGGTGAACTTCATTTACCCAAATCAAGTGGCTCTAAACCACGGAGCGCGTTTATGTTGAGTCACAAATTACTTATGCAATTGTGTCCTATAATTATGAAAATTGATTTGTCTTCTATGTTATTTTGCCCTTTTTAATCCATTTCCTTTTATTTGTAGGAAACCGTGCATTGAGAATGAAATGACTATTTGAGGCTTGAAATGCGGAAGAAGACACGGAGATTGGAAGAAAATTGCAAATTGACTTTTTCAGCGATTTTTCAGGCAAACTTTTCCTACGAGCCGCCACTCATGGAGAGTCTTTTCTCTAGCAAAGGAGAACTATGGTGGTGAGAATCTCCCATCACTTGAAATTCAAATATCTCCCTACACCTTGTCCTTTTGTCACATTGCCAATTTGGGACCATTTGGGGGAAAATGGTGTAAGAGCATCTCTTGCACACTTTAGGACCAAAGAGGACCTAGAGTGAAGGGTTGAAGACTACAAATCTGGCTGGGATCAATAGATCGTCAATTATGTTTAAGTATTTATTTTTCCAAGAGATGTAATAGGCATTTGCCATATATTTTTGTAGTAAATGCCAATGGTTTCGTCTTTCTTCAAAGAAGGCTCACCCAAAGTAAGTGTGATGTCTAGGAAGGTTCTGAGATTAGTGGTACTTAAGTGAGCCTTGCTCCAACGACATCTCTCTACTCACCTGGTCACATTTATTTTGGAATTACGGAAAGAAGTTAGACGACTACCATTGTTTTGCATTAGCTAGCATTTTGGATTAGATTTTTTTTGGTCAAAGAGACAATGATGTAACTCTGTTGGCTTATGAGTAAAATTTTGAGTTCTTTTCATTATGACTCCATTTTAATTCTGAGCATATGACTTTGTGACTACGATGGCTGGGCCATCAGTATTAATTCAAGTATATGGAATAGCCAAAGTTTCCCTTGCCAAATGGCACCTTGATTACTGTCACAAAAACTCTTTATGCTCCTAGGGCAAATCACACCTATGAATAGCAAATGGATTCCATGAAAAAACACATGTACAGAATGAAAATGTGTTCATTTGCAATACCTCTAACGATTGCGAACAAAGGCTCATTTTAGAGAAGTTTATGTGTCTCTCTAGTGGACTCTATGTCACTATTCGAGCTATTAAATCCAATAAAGTTATGAAAGAAGATCTCTTGGATTTAGACACATATTGGCTTTGTCACGATAGGATAGGTCATCCTAGTCATGATATGGTGGTCCATCTACTAAAGATTTCACACATACATCAATTATCTCGAGCGAAACGAAGCATGAATCAAAAGTTGATTTCTGGACTAAGTGTGACTGACGCTGCTGCCTAGGGCACCGCCTCCATCCACCACCAGCCTAGGGCTGGCGCAGTCCCAATCCATGACGCCATGGATGGTGTCCATCATGTCCATCATGGTGATGGTGCCCCAAGTGATGTTGCAATCACCAACTTTGCTTCAAATAGCATTTCAGACGCTCATGCCCAACCAAAATTCTTATTGGTTGTTTATAAAGCCTCTCGCTCATTTTACAAAGCATGTTTCTTAGGGAAATTAGGACTGAGACCATCCTATGCAAAGGATATGAAAATACTCATTCTGTTCTTACATAGAGTCCGTGGGGATTCTGTGGACTGATTCAACCAACTTGCGGAAGTTTAAATATTTCATGATGTTGGTTGACACGCAAACATGATGGTCACGTGTTATGCCATTGTCCCCTTGTAAATGATGGTTATGCTCCACTCCTAGCACATATCATATGACAATGGGCTCACTCCCCGAATCATCTTATTTAGTCAATTGGATTTGAATATGCTAGAGAGTTTACATCAAAAACTTTCGTTGGTTATTGCAATAGGACTGAAGTTGGACATCATATTCCTATGAACACACCCAAATGGTCTCGCGGAAACAACTACGATAGTAGTCCGGACATTGATAATACGCACCAATCTCCTCATATCCACTTGGGGTGATACAATATCGCATGCAGTTATGCTAATTAATCTACGACCCACTGCCACTCAATCTACCTCTGCGTTACAGCTAGTGACTAGGTACAAATATCGTACTTACGCATATTTAAGTCTTACACATATTTGAGTGTGCCATTTATGTGCCAATTGCACCGCCACAGGGCCCTATGATGGGTCCTTATAGACGAATGAGCAACTACATTGGATTTGATATTTCAACAATCGTCCGCCACTTAATGCCCCTGTTAGGCGATCTCCTTACAGCTAGATTTGCGGATGTCACTTTGATGAGACAGTCTTCCCGTCATTAGGGGGAGATAAGAACACGGATGTTCTACAGGAACGATAGAAATTGTCGTGGTCTATCCCCACTATGTCTCATCTCAATCCTTGCTAAAGTGACGAGATCATACATATCTGCTGCGAATATGCCTGCAAGGATGGACGTCCCTAGGAGAGGACGTAATGCCACCCTACCTGGAAGTAGGCATGGCGCCAACGCCAAATAGAGTGCCACTCTGGCGTTACAGGCCATGGCCCCAGCCAGGATGCGTGAGAGGCTCGTGGGTTCAAATGTTGCTTTGGCACATTCCAATCCTTTGATCATCAAGACTCAAAATCAGTCTCATGAGAATCTTCCGGGTTATGGTTATCGTTGGGGGATGCCTCAACGTCAGAACCTATTCCTGAGAATATAGAGCTCTATGAAAATTACACTAGTGTATATGAGACGTGGGATAAAAACTTCATCATGATTGATGATGTAATCGCGCATTTCGTTGCTCATAAATTTGTTGAGTATGATGATATCGAACCACGCTCCGTTGATGAATGAATGCCAATGTAGAGAAATTTACCCTGAATGGAAAGATGCGATCCAGGGCAAGTTGAATTCTCTAACGAAGAGGAAGGTTTTCGAGCCAGTGATGCCAACAACTCCTAACATAAAACCTATTGACTAATGGGTCTTCGTTAGAAAGCGTGATGAGAAAAGAGATGGCAATCTTGCCTTATGGCGCAAGGCTTCTCACAAAACGCCCTGGAATCGACTACGATGAGACATATTCTCTCGTAATGGATGTCATTACACTCCACTACCCTGTCAGTTTGGTAGTTTCCGAATAACTGATCATGCAGCTTACAAATGTGGTCACTACATATCTATATTGGGATCTAGATATGAAATATACATAAAGGTTCATGGTGAACTTCATTTACCCAAATCAAGTGGCTCTAAACCACGGAGCGCGTTTATGTTGAGTCACAAATTACTTATGCAATTGTGTCCTATAATTATGAAAATTGATTTGTCTTCTATGTTATTTTGCCCTTTTTAATCCATTTCCTTTTATTTGTAGGAAACCGTGCATTGAGAATGAAATGACTATTTGAGGCTTGAAATGCGGAAGAAGACACGGAGATTGGAAGAAAATTGCAAATTGACTTTTTCAGCGATTTTTCAGGCAAACTTTTCCTACGAGCCGCCACTCATGGAGAGTCTTTTCTCTAGCAAAGGAGAACTATGGTGGTGAGAATCTCCCATCACTTGAAATTCAAATATCTCCCTACACCTTGTCCTTTTGTCACATTGCCAATTTGGGACCATTTGGGGGAAAATGGTGTAAGAGCATCTCTTGCACACTTTAGGACCAAAGAGGACACACATAGCTGATTGATTTGGTGCTTAAATGCAACTTACGCGCAATAAGGGCACAGTCATCAAAGAAGTGGGAAATATTTGAACCCGAATTTATCGTACCACGGGGATTGAAAAGCTAACTTCAATCCTTGGTTATGCCGATTACTAAGTCACCAACAATTTAATAAACAAAACCTAGAAAAATAGCACCAAGCTATTTACATGCCCGGCTCGGAACAACCAAGCCTAAAATTGGTCAAGAGAACCACAAATAAATGCGGAAACTCACAACCAAATGGCATGGACAATGAAAGTGGTTTGTGAAATTTGATATTTTTAATTGCGAAGAAAATAAAATTAACAATTGAAAATTAAAATTAAAGATAATAGAAACTAATCAAGAAATGGAAATTAGGTCACTAGGGTATCCTCCTAGCCAAATTTAATGCACAAATATATTCTGACAATGGTC